>JAODAL010034259.1:0-44496 GCA_025379985.1 Phyllomedusa bahiana
GCCTAAGTCAGTGAGCCTGGCAGTTGATTTGAGGGTCGGGCTTCTTGTTTGCCTCTTCTCCTCTCTCTTCCCCCCTCCCCTCAGCACACAGAAAGCTCACCTCCGTAACTTCTATACGGGGGGGGGGGGGGAGTGCTGCCAGAGTTAAAGGGGTTGTCTCACTACATCGATTCATCTTACTTAAGTCCTGTTTTATCAGTTTAATTTTTTAGTGCAGGGGCGTGTTTACTGGCTTTACTGACTTCTACTGGCTGGCAGTGATGATCTGCTGAGAATACCAGGTCTGTAGCAATAGCCACCAGCAGTGGCAGCCTATCAGGAGAGGTGTAACATGACTGTAGCTATAGCAACCAGCGCTGGCAGTCTATCAGGAAAGATCGACACAGCATAGACCTTGGTCTAATTGACCAAATAATTATTTGTAGTATATTTTTTACATATTTTCTCTTTTGTCATTTTTTTGCTCTAAGATGACCTTTGACGTGGGTTGCAAGCTTGCGTATTTTGGTCAAAATATCAGCTAATACCTCATATATTTTTCCAGTATGTAGTTTTACCCTGTAATACTGGGGAGCAGAGGGTGTAAGTATTGTGTGTTGGGCACTTGGAATATGCTGAGTAACCCGCTCAATTGATTGCAAGCCAGAATGTTACACAACATGTAATTGTAACACTGGCACTCTGGATAAGCTTTTTCAACGTGAAATTGGAATCACTCTCCTCATGGATAGCAGGCATGAGTGGTTGTTTATCAGTATTTTTGCACCTGAGCAATTTCCCTGTATGGTACTGGGGCTTTTCTGCATATTGGTGTGAACTGTTTTTTATTCAATGTGCAGATTTTTTTTTTACTGAGTAATTGCCCCCCTCATGGATAGGTTTGTGAGCAATTGTTCATCAGGAATCTCCATCTGTGCAATATCTCCCATGCAGCACTGTGGCTTATATTGTCTTCTATTAGGAATGGTTTTTTTGGTCCAGTCATGAAGCTGTGAGTATGGCTTTGTGTCTGTTATGACTACAGACAAATAAACGTAATATAAAAACTTTCAGTGTAAGGGAAGAAAGTTGTGATTGGTGCAAAGCTTTATAAACATTAATCTGCAAAGAATGAAAAGACAAGGATAATTTACACCTGAATTACAATCACCGTAAATCATGAAAATAAGAAAACAAATCTGTAAAATTTAGATAACATTACATCATCTAAAATTAATATGAAATAATATAAATTAATTAAACCAATACAGCATCTACCATAAATCCAGTTCACAATTGGTAGTTACGGAGTTAGCGTAGTGATTAAGTGATCAGTGATTAAAAACACATTACAGCAGGCTGGAAATAAAAGAAAATGTATTACAATAGAATATCAGTGAATAGAAACTATGGTTTTGATCTTGTATGGTGCACTACAAGTCTCATTAAGACCACTGGTGTGCTGGCTATTGCTGTATGTCAAATAAATGCTGACCCACTGACCCACATTTTGATGAACAGAAATTAGCATACAATATAAAAGTATAAAAAATTACTTTGTAAGATTTTAATAATCAGAACAAAATTTGATTATTAACACAATACATTTTACATTAGAAAAGTAACTCAATAAACTGCTTTAAGCTCTACAAAGAAGCAGAAGCTCATAAAAGTCAATCATGCTTTTAAATGTTTCTCTTTCTACTATGTCACAATGCTCTCCCTGTGTGAGTCTCTATTTGTGAGTAAAATGTTGCAAGAGATAAGTAGCTATTACTGTCAATCCTAGTTAAAGTGGTTTTCTTGCTACAAAGATCATATATGAAATGATGGGGACAGTAAAAAATAAGCACTTTTGCAATTGGTTTGTATTATCTAAATAATTTAGTATAGGAGCTATGAGCTATGTGTGTTCTACACCTAAAACTGCAGACTGGGGTCGGGCCACCCCCCTTTGCTGTGATTGGCTACCTGATATTCAGTTCAATACCATGGATAGGACACAACCTCTGTGTGTGACACACTCCCTGTGCTGTGATTGGCTGGCCTCACTCTCTGTGCTCACTCCTCTCTGAGCTGTGTCAAACTGAAAGTGAAACTGCTCCTCTCCCAGGGACAGCTCTGATTTGAAGGATCTGGGCAATGCTAGATTCATTCCCCCACCCATATAACACTATAACACATATATAATACACTCTGCAAGACACAATGAAAAGATGTTGCTTTCTGAAATACTATGGGACTGTATGTATAATTGTTTCCACCAATGCAGGTGTTCTGGTTACAAGGAGCTTGTGGAGGGAGGTGACAGCTCTGCAGACATGAGAACTGATCATTGCAGGAGGTCTGCAGAGCTGTGACATCCTCTCCCTTCTCCTGCTCACAAAGAATGATGATGATGACTAAGGAGAGAGTAGGGAAGGGGTGTAATGATGTCACCAGTCTAAAGTGAGAGAAGACCCACCTACTGTGAGGAGAGACATGCCCCTGGATTTAAAGCTGTAAGAGAGAGAAAGCTCAAGATGCCTGTGAAAGCTTGTACTGAGAAAACCCCTTTAATGCCTGTAACATTTGTATTCTAACTTTACTTCTCTTCTCTATAGACAGTAGTGCAATTCATTGAGTTGATTTTCTAGTGAAAAATTATGTTAATAATAAAATGCTGTTCTGATTTTGTTATTTTTTGTTTTTACTACATGAAATGAAACAAATTTGAATCAGATGGTGATCATTGTAGAAATGTAATTGTGCAGCTCTCTGCCTTTATTCTACATACAGCAATAGCCGGCAAACCACAGGTCTCGCTGGGACCTGTGGTGCCCCAAGCAAGATCACTACCATAGTTTCTATTCACTGACATGCTATTCTAACGTTTTTTTTTTTTTATTTCTAGCCTGCTGCGATGTGTTTATAATCACTGATAATGCTATAATAACCAGATTTATGGTAGATGCTGTATTGTTTTTCTAATTTAATATTATTTAAATTATTATTAATTTTATCATATATAATTTAATTTTAGTGTTATATTATTTCATTGCAAATATATGTTATATTATTAATTAGACATTAATATTATATTAATAGATTTTTTATTTAATATAGTTTTAAAATTAACATCAGTTAGCATGGCCCTAGCTGTCAGGATTTTGTATGGAGTATTTTTCTACTTTTTTACTATGCGTCACAGATAGGCTTCATACCAGGATAGCACCTACGATGCATCAAATGTATGAACTGCAGAAGAACAGGTTCATACATACTGGCACATCCTCAGTCTTATTCTAATATACCAATCACAATGAAAAAAAAAAAAAAAACTTAGAAATTGAGACAATATAATATACAAATTTGTACTTGCACTGTATCTCATATAAAAATTTACTTATGGTGGATTCAGCACTAGTGTTGAGCGATTACGTTGGCTATCGACATCGGGCGATAGTCGATAGTCGGCCACCATCGATAAGGTTTTTCAATTAGTGAAGCAGGCTCGATCTATGAGCGATGACCCCCCCCCCCCCCCCATTAAATCTAATGGGAGAGGAACACACCTTCATTCTTACACCCAAACAGGGCCTGTGAAGAAGCTTGCGGAATATAACATCCGACAACAGTCAAATGGTATACAGTGCTACATCTTAGGCAACACACTTAGGTTATAAAAGTCACAGAAAAAAACACACCACCATTCCCTATCCCTGTACTTGTCTACCCACAGCATGACCCCTTTAAACCTGCATCACCCACAAATTAAAAAGTGCCAGAAGGCAGTTGATTTTGAACCCATCTCTTACTTTGAACTGGGACATTGAATATCCCCTGTCCTGGAAAGCAGCTACATGGAGCACCCAACCTGCTATGACCCCCACATTTTAAGTGCCCGGACAAAAGGAGTCTTTTCAACCACCATTTTAGTTTCACTGGACATTGAATATACCTGTCCTGGCCCACAGCATGAGCCCCAAACCTGCATGACCCCCACATTTAAAAAGTGCTGGAAAAAGGAGGCTCTTTCAACCACATTTTAGTTTCAAGGCACATTTGGACCTAACTGTCCTGGGCACACTGCATTGAAAGCCCCAAACTGCATGACCCCCACATTTAAAAAGTGCTGGAAAAGGAGTCTTTTCAACCAACCATTTTAGTTTCACTGGACATTGACTATACCAGTCTGGGCAAAGCATGAGCCCCAAACCTGCATGGACCACCACCATTTAAAAAGTGCTGGGAAAAAGGAGTCTTTCAACTCCATTTTAGTTTCACTGGACATTGACCTATTACCTGTCCTGGGCCACAGCATGAGCCCCTAACCTGCTTGACCCCCACATTATAAAAAGTGCTGGAAAAAGGAGTCTTTCAACCACCATTTTAGTTTTCACTGTGACATTGTCTGATACCTGTCCTGGGGCCACAGATGAGCCCCCAAACCATGCATGTCCCACACATTAAAAAGTGCCGGAAAAAAGGTCTTTCAACCACCATTTTGTTTTCACTGGACATTGACTATACTGTCCTGGGCCACAGCGATGAGCCCCAAACCTGCATGACCCCCACATTAAAAAAGTGCTGGAAAAAGGAGTCTTTCAACACCAATTTTTGTTTCACTGGACATTTGACATTTATACCTGTCTTGGGGCCACAGGCATGAGCCTCAAACCAATGCATAACCCCCAGATTTTAAAAGTGCCGGGGGAAAAAGGGTCAACCACCATTTTAGTTTCACCTGGGACATTGACGTTACCTGTCCTGGGCCACAGCATGAGCCCCAAAACATGCATAACCACAGATTTAAAAAGTGCCGGAAAATAGGACGTCTTTCAACCCCATTTTCGTTTCAGCTGGACATTGACTAATACCTGTCCTCGGGACACCAGCACCCATGAGCCCCCAAAACTGCATGACCCCACATTTTAAAAAAGTGGCGAAAAAGGATGTCTTTCAAACCACCATTTTAGTTTCACTGGACATTGACGTTATACCTGTCCTGGGCCACAGACATGACCCGGGCCGGGAGTTCAGTGGTTGCAGGTGACGAGCCCGGCTGGCGTCCATCATCTATTAACACGCAGGTTAAAATGCCCTGAGTACGCGCAGAAACGAAAACTGTCGTGCTGAAGCAGAGTGCGGAGCGGAAGTGTGTGAACTCCAGACTTCCTCATACACAGTCAATACTGTTTGGGTAGCGATTGCCCACCTCCGTCGTATGCAAGTGTGGACCAACATTGAGCTTCACTTGAAATATGGTGGTTTACTCTACTGTTACACCCAGGTTCCGGTGCCCCTTTTTCTTGGCATTCTTTTTCTCATTTTACTCAACGTGCTGGTGGAAATTGGTCTCTGTACTTTGTTCTCTGTCCGTGGCTCCGTACATCCATGTCCTCTGAATAACCTACATATGGGTCAAGTTTTCCTGTACCTCCCTTGTACAATTCCGAGGAATTTTTTTACAGGCTTTTTTGTACATGCAAGTTTTTTAGTACCTTTAATTCTAGAAAACACAATTTTATAACATCGGGGATGGAATCACCACCATGTCTTTGTTTTCTCTCTCTTTAATGGTACTAAATGGGTTGTCATCAATTACAGGGCGGATTGATAGCTATTGTTAAAGATCTTGCAAAAACAAAGTCATTTTTTTCAATATGTGTCCTTTAACAGTGTGCCCTAACTATTCCTGTTTCTGACAGTCACCATCACCCTTGAGCTCACTTTGACCTTTGTGAAGAACAAATGTCTGTTAGAAGAAACACAAACATTTTTTTAGAATAGGGACCATGTTAGTATAGCTGCATGTCACAGCAATTGCCATCCAAAAATTCAAAGCATGACCCTTGCTGCCACTTTGGACAATTGTGAAGAACCAAATGTCTGTTAGAACACAACATTTTTTAGAATAGGACTGTAGTATTGCTGCATGTAACAGCAAAATGCCCCATATAATTCAAAACATGACCCATGAGCCCAATTTGGGACAATTGTGAAGACAAATGTACTATTAGAAACAACATTTTTTAGAATAGGACTGTATTATTGCTGCATTTCAATGCGAGCATTGACCCATAAAAAATTATAAAATAATCACTTCTACAGCCACTCGTTTTAAAAATTGTGAGGAGAAATGCCACTTAGAAGCCACATTTCTGTTCCAATGCGACCATGATTATTGATAGTTCTATCACAGCAACAGGACCCCCAAAAAATTATAAATGATGAATTCTCAAGCCCACTGTTAAAAATTCGTGAAGGAGGAGAAATGCACTTAGAAGCCACATTTCTGATTCCAATCAGGACATGATTTTGCTGTATCTCACGAGCAACATACCCCAAAAAATTAATAAATATGACTTTCTCAGCACTGTTAAAAATTGTGAGGCACATGACCCAAATCCATTGACAATGTGGAAAAATTCTTAAAAAGATGAAGTGAGTAAATGGAATATGGTTTTGTCATGAAACCTTGGTGTCTTTTAGTCTCCCTCACAGCAAAACCTGCCAAAATGAACTGTTGGGAATTGAGATAAAAAATTGCAGTAAGAAATGAATTCATTTTAAAAATAAGTTCTCAAGAGGACCAATTCTGTTTGGAGAGAATGTGAAGATTAGACCAGCAAAACTAATCGGTGACACTCGGCAGTTGGTGGCCACAACGTCATCAGAGATCAATGCCTGATTCATCTTATGAAAGTCAAACAGATCCACATTATCTGTGGAAAGCCGGTTGCGTCTTGTCTGTAATGACTCCTCAGGCTTTGCTGAAGGTCGCCCGCTCAGATATGACCGCTGGCTGCTGGGCAGGACAACACACTCTATGGCGTGGCGAGCCAGCTCGGGGCAATTCGTCCATTTGGATACCAGAAAGAGTCTATTGGCGTCCGGTAACACATACAAAAACATCTCGGTGTTGAGACGCCGCCTAGTCGTTGCACCATGATCTTAAGTGGTCTCTGTGGTTGTATCTGTGGCTGCATTGCATGCGTTGGTGGGTGGTAAAATAAGATTGCCAGAGGTCACCCGATTAGGCTTCTCGCACATTGCCCCTCGCTGCTGACGCTGCTGCGCTCACGGCTACTTGGAACTCTACTGCTGTCACGTCGCTGGCGTTGTCTCCACCGTGACATTTGAAGAACGTGAAGCAGACGCTCAGATTGTCTCAGTTGATCAATCAGCAAGGTTCTCCACTTTCCCTGCATTTTACTCTCTATTTGGGTGGGTGGAAGGAAACGTGCTTGAGTTGCTTGTTTCTGTACCCGGGGATTCAGGAGGGTGCCACCCAGTAACTGTTGTTCATTTTTGATTGCCTTAATCGCGGAGGTCATGTTGGAGGAAAATGGAGCATCCATAGCACTCAAGTGAGAGATGGAGCCTTGAGTTCCCAAGCCTCTGGGTTTGAGGGGGGGCACTAGCAAATTCATATTCCTAATATTCCTCAAATTCACGCCAAAACCTTCCTTTCCAAGGCAGGGGAAGTCCGGTGTCTTGGAATACTCCTCACTCCCTTCTCCTCCTCCGCTTCCTCCGGACAGCTCTCAACACCGCCCTGACTTGCTCAGATTGATGCACCCTGAGAGCTGAGGTGCCGCCTTGCACTAGTTATGGACCCTGACTACTGCCTAGTGAAGACCGATAAAATGAGAAACTGCGGGCCTTGTGGGATTTGACGGAGTAGAGAAAGGCTCTGTGTATGGCATCGTGTCCGTCTCTCCTACGTCGCTGGCCGGGACCTGATGTTTCAGAGTGTCCACCGATCGCTTCCAGAACTAAGATCACCACAATGCTCATGCTGACAAGGGCATCGTCCCGCACTGACCTTTTGGTGGCTTCTTCAAAACTGGGCAAGGATGGTGCCAGAGCTCTTTCACCTGCATCCACTCCTCGGGTGGCCTCAACACACGAGGTCCGCAACCGCCCCCATGCTTCGTCAGGCACATGTGCTAACTTCATACTGAGTAATGGCAATTGTTGCGGCTCCACATTTGCTGGAGCATGTGAGGGTGGGAATTCCAGGTCGTTGGCCACGGTCGAAAATGAGACGGGTTTGACGGGGAGGCTGAGCTGCGCTTGCAACGCAGCCAGGCGGGACGAAGCACGGGTGCGAATGGCGGAAGTCAGCGACTCAGCCTCCGAGCCTTCTTCGAGCCAGGCAGTACAGACCGGGCTCAGCTCTTTAGATATTTCTGGACAACGAGGTTCCATGACATGTGCCAGGCAAGGGAGTGTGCTCCAGCCTACCGATCTTCAAGGGCGGCCAGCAGATTTCGCCCGTATCGCACACCCACCTTGCGGCACAAGGTTCTTGTCACCAGACAGCCCGCTCGGTCTCGTGCCCGGGAGAGCCGTTCCACAGCTCCTGAATGTGAGTGGACGGTCTCAAGATGATTAATTTCAAAACTGGCCTGGTGTTCTGGGCACGTCGATGCTAACCAGAGGACATTGGCGGGAAGAGCCACCCTGCACCATCCCTGCGGTTTTGAAGAGCATCATCGGAGGGCCGAGCCTGAGAGCACGTCACCCCCAGAGACTTCTCCACCCAGAGCACCCAGTGGAGCTGGTCCCTGGAGATATAGCGGCCTTGGCCGTGCTTAATAGTCCATGTGTCGGTGGTGAGGATGGACTTTTCCGGACACAGAGATTGCAGACAACGGCGCTTGAAATTTTAAGATCGGACACGTGGCTGCCGGGCACCATGGACGGCCTTTCTGGCAAAAAGAAATGCCTGCTCGGCATCTGGTTATTGGGGGCAGTGCGCAGGAGGGCCATGAAGTGGGCTGGAAAAACCCATCCTTGTGTCCACCAGTCGGAAAGGCATAAATTTCCCGAAGGCCAAAAGCCTCGGCAATGCCGACATCAGGCTTGTGGCTTTGGGATAGTGTTTGGGTTAAAGTGTTTCTTCAGCTCCCCCCAAACCTGGACAGACAGAAGGCTCGGCTGCTACGACTGGGAAGCTGTACGGCATGCTCAGGTCATCAAACTGGCGGCAAAGGAGAAGGGGTAGGATGGGTCTCTGGTGGTGCTGGTGGTTACTCGGGCGAACGGTGGAGGCTGAAGCGGAGTGTGATCATGATCCATGACTCCTGAGGAGACGTATGGGCAGCACCAGCTGAGGAATGCTTGGTGGTTGGCGCGCGGAGGAGGAGGAGGGCGGAGGTACAGGGAGGGTGTGACAGTGGTTGGAGCCCGGCGTTCGGTCTGGACCCTTTTTTGGCCAAGTGTTCCCCACCATTTCAACTCATGCATTCGCTGGCATAGTGACTAGACATGTTGGTGCGTTGGTTAACCACTTAGGTTATTGCCTATACTTATGCAGTTTAGGAAAGGCGGGCATATGACATCGTGGGTGAAATAAGAGGCTTGCTCAAAGAAGGCCAGGCTTGAGAGGGGTCATGGAACTTTTTGACGGCGATAAGCGATCGGAGCGGGGTTTTGCGCTGCCATGAGCTGGCGGAATCTTATCAGCGGACTTCTGCGACACAGACCTCTCCCTTTTTTGTGCAGGGACCAGTATTGACACTACCCATGTCTTCCTCCTCGTCCAACTGAGTGAAGCTGCTCGGCAAGCACAATTCTGCGGAAAAAGACCAGGGTGGATCCGCATTGTCGTCATCATTCATCATCATCAAACACAGGTGACTTGGTTTTGTACATGACTTTCGGCATCCAGAAAGCTCGCGGGCTACAAGCGCAAGGGGTGAACTGGCAAGGCGTTGCCGGACCGACTCCCAGGATTTTTGCCGATTTTGGGACCGGCTTCCCTTCACTCCTCTCGTTGGCATCAGTAAAACTCGGGAGTCAGAGCAGACTAAAATCATCCTCTGATCTTTTAACATGCGCCTTCTGACCCCATCCGCATTTTGTCATCAAAGAGGTTCTCGGACAATGGATTATCCACAGTGGTTTGGGTACACGAGTTGACAATTTGGGCTGTTCATGTTGGACGGATGACTGATGATGCTGATGACGACATTTGTGGCCACGTTGGGACTGGCGCGAGACCGAGGAGGTTAGACTGCTAGATGCAGTTGCATTTTAACCACTGAAGGACAGATTGGCGACGATGATCGTTACTTCAGATTCACGGGCCCTGACCACAGCAGATTGACAGGCCTGACGGTCCTGCAACTGACGATCAGCTGGCAATGCGTGTTGTCGCCAGCACTGGGAAGGAGCACCTTCTCATAGTACCTCGACCTCCACTGTGCTAACCCTCTTTGGCTCGCTTACACACTGCATTTCGCTCACCCATGTTCAAGAAATATATAAATTTAAGAAGGTATAGAATAGTTTTGGAAAGTCTCTTATTAAAAAAGCAGCAAATCACAGCTATTCTCTCAAAATCCCTACTACTCAAAACAAAAATTGCAGGATTCAAATTTAAACTGCGAAGGTGTTCTTATCAACAACATCTGGACTGGGAAAAAAAGACAAAAAACACGTTTTGTTTTGTTTTCGTTATAATACCGGTATTTTTTTGCACCTTCAACTTCACCTGTGGTGACTATTAGAATTGCTTGTTTTATGAATTTACGTGGATGCCTGCGTCAATGAACATAAGTGGCGTGCGCTAAAGTCAAAAACCATGTAAGCTGTTATGTTTTCGTATCAATACACGGTATTTTTTGCCACCTTTTCATTTTAACCTGTGGTGACTATAGAATTGCTGTTTTAAGATTTACGTGGAAGCTGCGTCAAGAACCATATGTGGGTGCGCAAAAAGTCAAAAAACACGTATATTTTTATGTTTTCGTATCATACACGGTATTTTTTGCACTTTTAATTAACATGTGTGACTATAGATTGCTGTTTTAAGATTTACGTGGATGGCTGCGTCAATGAACAAAGGATTGAGGTGCGCAAACAAGTACAAAAAACACGTATATGTTATGTTTTCGTATGATACCAGGTATTTTTGGCTAAACAAACAACCCGTTGTGATGACTACAGATTGCTGGATTGTAATTTTAACTGCAAGGTGGATATCATCAACACAGGTGGAACGGGATAAATTGACAATGAACAACTACTCCTGAAATGTATACTGATAATAAAAAGTGGAGTTTTGCACCTAACAAAGAGACCTGCAGTTACTAGATATGGATGTGTATTCCAATAATAAGTTCAGGCTGTGCCAATATCCAGGAATATTTCAATAGACAAACTGTTAATATATAAAGATATTGAAGTGCAATGTCTACACTAAAGTCTTGGTGGAACTTTAGCAGTGTTCTTTATAGTAGAGCTTGTCTGTGTTCGCCCGCGGGCCCCCCCCCCCGCTCCCCCTGTGACTTTACAGCGGTAGATGCTGCTTTAAAATTTCTCTAGCTAAACTACCCCCAATTAAAATCTTAAAATCTCTAATCACAAACTAAATTGGAGGTTCCTACAAGCTTATAGCTAGAGGTTTCTCTGTGCAGAAATAGACTAATTTCGCTGAGATGTTTGGCCACAGGCTCGGAGGCACGTCCTACCCTATGGAGACGCTGAGTGGACACTGAGCGATGAACAGGACAACGTTGTGTTATCAGTGTTATACGAGTAGGTTCATGTGATTTTTCCAGCCAAATACGCACCACCATACACATACCAGTCATGACACATCGCACACTCAATCTCACCCTGCTCTCATTCTGTAATCTGGATTTTGCTAGGCCGCCAAAATTTACAGGAAAGCGCCGATATAATGGCCATCCGCGATCTTAATAGATGATGCACAGATTTTTATAAACCTTAATTATCGCATTGATCTAGAAAATTTCGCCATCACCATAAAAACCTTGCCGATTCAAACTTTGTCGATTAAAAATCGTCAACCACTTTTCAGCACCTTTGGTTATAGGGACCTAAGCACTAAAGGTAGACAATAATCTGGCCTAACTATGTGGATAGTTCTGAGTTCTGTGATGCCATATGTTTGCCACATATGCCAAAGAAATCTTCCTATACATACACTGATGTATTATGGTCTATATTTGCTTTTAGAGTGGATTTCTGGTATTTGCTTCTTTCTATACTGCACTTTTCAACACAGTGAAGTGATTAATTAGGTGATGATATAGCTGATTGACATATGTATATTTCTTAAAGCCTGTAGCGCAAATAATACCTATTTCTATGGGATGTAAACTGATGTAAACATACTTTAGTATCTGTATAATTAGAATAAAATATATCATGATGTCTCTGTTCACACTTACTATTTTCTTTTTTTGATAACTTTTTGATTAAAAATGCAGAGAACACCTGATGAAAAAAATCTTAGAAAAATAATATAATTTTATAGTTTGGGCTCTGTTTCTTCTGGCACCTCGTTCTGTTACTTCAACATTCAGTTATTTATTTTGGAGAGGATAAAAAAGGGTTGTTTGCAGTGTTATTGCTGTGTTCAAAAAGACTGGCACCCCACCAGAAACCTTATATACCCAATGGTCAGTGGTATCTTCTGGGATTTCATAGGATTTCGTTAACTAAGATCAAAAGCCATGGCCATAGATCAACTGCTAAAACATACAGAAGAAAAAAATCTGAGAAACTACAGATTCTAGTATAACCACCACTTAGGTCTAAGAAAAGAATCGTAAATTTAGTTTGCCCATCACATCACTTCAGTACATGTCAAGATATATTTTTTGCAAGGTATGTTAAATCAAAATGATACACAATGAAAGTGTTAAACACAGTTTGATCTTTCTAATCTTATAATGTCTGTGGTGAACTGATAACTGAAAGTAAAATTTCAACTCTTTACGCGTATTTCCTATAGTGTTCTATAAAAAATTACATCAGGCTTTAAAATCAAATAAATTATTGAGTGTTACTGTGTTTTGCAGATGCTGTTTGGTTTAAGCAGAAAAAAGCTCTGTGACCAGACACTTCAGGTAAGTAGAAACTATCACTGATCCACTGTATTCTTGTATAAATAATGGCATCAACATGCTGGTGACCGGGTGTTGGGTAATATGGTGGTTATAGTATCATGCTCCATACAGAATCATTTGATCCACCAAGGTGGAAATGTGAATAGAGATCAGATGTAATAAATGTATGATTTATTAATAATAATAATATTCATTATTACTATTATTATTATTATTATTAATTCCTTACCTACTTTTAATCAAAAAGAGGAGTGTGCATTTTTTAAATCACTCAATTCAAAAAGTGCAATCATAAACTATGTGTCTCTTTGATACCTAGCCTGATATAAGTAACCAACAGTTCCAGCTGTCTTTCTGTGCCTAAACTTATACCTATGTGTTGTGTACTAACAATTCAAAAATGAATATCAAGATATACATAAAACACTCTTATTTAAGAATAATGCTATTTAACTGTTTTATGGTTTTATTCCCAGAACCCATTAGTAGCAAATAGTTCCCTATATAATAGTAGTTCCTGTTGAAGGTAATGTGTCAGATTGTTCATGCTGCCTGAATTATGGTCAACATAAAATAGCCATAAGTTGTTTTTTTTAACACAGTAAGATTTGTTTTACTCTGCAACACTACACTTTTCAGAGAAGACACACACTGGCCTGAGCAAAGGAGCTCAATTGGTGGTTTCTCTATATCTGGCTCAGCTTAACTGAGAGGTCTCTTCTGTCTGATTATGGGAGAGACCATTCAGTTAAGCGGAGGTAGGCATGGAGAAGCCACCCAATGGATTCCTCTGCTTGTCTGAGTAAAACACACTTTGTATGTTTAAGAACACTGGCCCTCATTTACTGTTGTGATTGTGGCAGAAAATTGTCTTAAAATGCGCCATTTCTGGCATAGCATCTCACAGACAAATTTATTTTGAGTTTTAGACACTTTTTACACACTCTCCAACACAGGGAGTGGCTTAGCAGAGAGTGGCCATGGCTATGACCCAAATCTGCACCAAAATTCTGGTGTAGAAAGTAAGCCAAACAAAAGTCAGTCTTAATAGTTAGACAAGTCTAAAGCTGTGCCAAATTTATAAATAATCATGAGCCACTGTGATAAATCTGGTGAATTTTTAGACAGCCTGTCTAAATTTACACTGTCAGTTAGACAGCAATAGTAAATGAGGGCCACAGTATTAAGAAAGTAAGTGACTTGTTTGCTGCTTGCAGTTTGGGCAGCATAGAACAGCAGACACATTCCCTTTAAAAGTGACAGTGTGTAGTTATCTTGTAGTAATAGGCAAGTACATTGTAGTACTAAGTTTGTCCTAAAGAAGGCTAACTAGAGATTTTCTATAAAAAAAAAGTTATTAGATCCAGACTAAATTATTAAAATTTTCATCGAAAGTACAAAATAACATTGTTCATACAATGAAAAAATGTATACAAAATAAAGTAGAACAAGTAAAAAAATTCTTTTTTTTTGGTTGTGTTTTAATACAATTACTGTAAAAGTAATTTTCATATTTTTAATTTAAAGAAAGACACAGCTTAATTCTTCTTCTGAATTTGTATAAATCTAGCTAGAAGTCAATTTCGTTAAATTAGCCTTAGAAACAACATTATTGTCTACTGACTGGTTAAGTCAGTAAATCAAATAGTTAATTGGTCTTATTAGTTTTATGATTAAATTGTCCCCCAAAATATAAAAGCTGGAGTCTTAAAATCTTTTAGAACATCAATATTTCTCTACTCAGGATGAGAGAAATGAAAATATTTTGTATGAAGTCAAGGTAGATTTAATCTGATTTGTATCAAATTAAAATGGTTAGAAGTTACATAATCTGTAAGCAAATATAAAGCAGTAAGTAAAATACACACATTAGTTACAAAGAAGTCTTTAATTTACACATAAAATGTAAACAAAAACAATTGTAGGAAAATTTCCGTGAAGTAATAGCAAAGGATAAAACTAAATTTGTGAAAATAAACCTAAATCTTTTTAAAATCTTTGCTAAAATGTTTACTAAACGTTCACGTTATTTATATCAGTTATTAAAATAAGTTTTCTCTTTGGTACTGGCAATGCTTAACTCTTTGGATAAAAAGCAACAAAGACATCTAAAGGTTTTTACTAAGAGGCTAATAATACATGTAACATAACCTAATAAAATAATAATAAAAAGGAATAGAAGTTAATTATATTAGAATTTGGAATTAAAGTGATATATTTCATATTCATATTTTTTGTATTATACAGAGAGAAATATTTTGTTCAATTTTGTTTTTCTATATCTATACATATATAAATGTACATACATTTATTTATTTATGTATGAATAAATATATGTATGTCAGTTTCTCTCTTTGTATATATATTTATATATATATAATTTAAATGTAAACTTTTTGATCTTCATATGAGAAATATAAATTTGTGAATACAATTATGCTAAATATGTGCAATAATTTTATCTGTCTATCTATCTATCTATCTATCTATCTATCTATCTATCTATCTATCTATCTATCTATCCTTTCTAGACTCAAACAGTATCTGTGTTGTGACCAATAACTCTCATAACTTTTAATACTATGTGCTATAATATTATGTAGTATGGTATTATTCTATAATATACTTTAATATTTTGAATTTTTTCACTATTACAACATATTGTGGTAGAGGGCTCCTTAGTTTGACTACTCATTTGGCAGGAATAAACAATTATGCCACTTGCTTAAACTGTACATAAAAGTCAGTGACCTGTGTTACCCAAAGTGACTGTACAGATGACAACATATACCAAGTGTCCTACTTCCGAACATAGTTATTTTACAGTGTTTGCACATCTTGTATATTGAGGGAACCCTGTAAAAGTGATTTCCTATTACCTGGTGTATGAAATAGAAAGTAGACTTTCACTTACAAAATATTTCATATTTGAACATGCTAAGAACCTTGATTTTAGTTTGAGGGGAAATTATACTTGTAAAGAGATGCCGAATCTTAATGTTAGGTTCAATTAGAGTAAATGTGCTGTGTGAAGCCTGTATGTAACTTCTTTAGGTTCTTCACAGGAAGCCATGCAAGCAGTAATTATGCAGGCTCACCCTGAGTGTAAATGTTGGTTTCCTGCACTGTAAGCACACAGGCCAGTAATTGAGAATGTTTATACAGTGTATCCATCCTGACAAAGGCTGTGTGTTGTATTCCTTGATTTCTATAATATAGCGGGAAAAAACCTGCACATCAATTTGAACTTGAAGTACAGTAATGCATTTAAAATCTTCCACTAGTTCATTGTTTTTATGGGTTTTAGTGCCTGCTATGTGCTGCTGTATTTGGTGTTTGAGAATTTACTACTGCAGTCACAACAATGTGACCAGCATCTGTACAAATTGCAAGTTGATATGTGGGCTGACTTGTTTTTGTTCTTGGATTGTGCTTTTGGAGGAGTTGCTGCCTCCATCTTAGCTGTGCAATCTTCCCATCTAGCTGCATAAGGCCATTATAATCAATGTGAATATAGCCGTGCCCTGAATGTATGGTGGCTTTGCCCCACAGAGAGGTATCAGAGTTAGGGAATCACATGATGAGGCTACCTTGACACAGTAGGTGGGCAAATGCAACGTGATCAAACTTCGCACTAAATAGCTTTACTATTTGCATGTATAAAGCAAAGCAGTAACACATTTTAAATGTTCCACTAGGGCAATATAAGGGGAAAGTAATACCATAACACAGTGACCTCCTATCCCCACGACATAATGACTAAGGGCGACATGTATGAAGGAAGGCGCATCAAAGTGAATTGTCGAGTTTTGTTTTCAGTGTATAATGCACCTGAATGTATGAAAGTGTTTTTTGTGCGTTCATAAATGGCGTGTAAAGTTTGACGCGCCTTGCCTATGTGTTAGGCGCATTACGGAACTTAGGCGCATTAGTAATGCACCTAACATGTATAAAGGCTGGAAATAAGAGAAAAAGTATTAAATAAACATGTCAGTGAATAGAAACTATAGTACTGATCCTGCTGGGAGGACCAGAGGTCCCAGCAATACCTGTGCTGTGCTGTGCTGGCTCTTGCCATATGTGGAATAAAGGGTGAGAGCAGCAAAAATAACATTTCAAATTTAATGTAGTCAAAATTAACATTTTTAAAATCTGAACATCATCTGTGGTTATTTAATGTAAAATTTAGTTTTAGATTCTTTTAATTTTAAAGCATTTTTTAAGGAGATATTTTTATATTTTTGGGGTTTTAATTTTTTAAATTTTTAAATTTTTTATGATAAAAAAAATTTTTTCAATTTAAAAATTTCATTTTTTTTTTTTTGATAAATTTTTAAAAAAATTACTTTTTATTAATGTATGGTGAAATTTTGAAAAATTTTAGAATTTTTGCCCCTTAAGCAAAATCTAGCTCCACTTCGACTCCCAGGCTCAGGCAAACCACATAAAAAAAATCTGCCTGTCGAAGCAGTAATGCGCCTGTTTTGGAAACCCATTCATATATGTTTTAATTTATAATGGGGTGGAACCCCTCCATAACGCCCCCAGGACACCCCCTTATGTTTGGGCATTTGAAAGTGTTGATTTTTACGAACAATTCCTAACACAAAGTTGGGGGCATTTGACATCGTAGCGGCTCAGGGGTTTGGTGCTTTTACGCCAAAAAAGGGTGAAAAAAATCTTTCATACATTCACCCTAAATATTACGCTATTTGTAGTCAAAAAAAATCACCAAATATTTTGTTGAAAAAAATGAACACAAAAAAGTGTTCAGAAACGCCTGCTTACTGGGGGCTGTCTTAGAAAACTCCAACGCTGTATGGCGTAGTAAGGGTTTTTCTTTTTCCTAAAAAAGGACGCGTTTCGCGGGTACACTGCCTGTTTCTTCAGAAAAAAAAAAAACAGGAAACGTACCCAAATTTTTAAAAAATTTCCTCCGAGTAAAGCGGGGAGGGCTGTGACTGATTGTTTAAAACCCCCCGCCCCCCATAAAATTAACTGTAAATAAAAATATATCTTACTGTTTACTCTTTTTAATACCCCAAAAATGAAAAAAATTACATTTTAATACATATGTAAAAAATATATTTTAAAAAATAAGAAAATACAGTTTCAACTTAAAATGTACAATAATACTCAAAAAAAATTAGCAAATAACACATACATCATCAAGATCTCCTGTAATTCATTGGGCCATGGGGTTTAATTTATTTAAATGGGACCCAGTATTTTTCTCTAGATCCTGTTTTTTCTGCCATTCTTGTTAAATCCCTATGTTAAATCTATTTTAAATAGCCCCTCCAGCTTCTCGAGGTCTTCCCCCCAAAAGTACGGGGACCTGCAAAAAAAATAATAATGTAATTAAAACGAAGGGGCCCCATTTTAGCCTATCATAGATTTGAAAATTTTCCGGAAATTGATTTAAATACTTTTCACAGAAAACTGGCGAACTTTTAAAAGGGATGGTTACAAGTAAAAGAGCCTCTGTCTTTGACATCGACAGGGGTTTTTATTTTTTCTGTCCTAAAGAGCCTCTTTTACTTTTTTTACTTTTAATATCACCAAATAGCGACCATATTAATGATTACAGTAGTTATATCTATTTTCTCACAGATAATGTCTTATCTGACTGAAGTCATTCACTTTTTTGTTTTTTCTCCATTTTATCTAGACCATCATGAAGACTTCATCAAACCATTATTCATTTCTGCTAATTTTTGTGTGCCTCACACAGGTTTAGGGTCCTTTTTCACACTGTAAAGGTTTGTCTACATGGCAAGGATCTCCAATCAGTTTTTGACGTGGATTTGGATTTTCAAAACCGTCAACACTGATAGTAAAACCATCCCCACAGATATCAATAGAAAACCCGTGTTGTAATCCACATGACTAGGATTGTCTGAGGTCGGATTTCAAAAGTGCCTTTTTCAAAACACTTGGAACATGTTCATTCTTTTGTTGGATTGCACTCTGAAAACAGTGGGAGGGTATGAAAAACAACTAGAAAACGTTGTGCACATTTTTTGGTGTGGATTTTGGAGCAGATCCGTATAAAAAAAAGTAAATAATGCTCTTTGATGCAAAAACAATAAAAAAATGAATCCAAAAATGTGGAAAAAAAAACCAAAAATCGAGTTAAAATTCCTCCAACGCAGTTTTAGGTTTCAGAATCCAGCGAGAATTTTGTCCTTTGTCGTGAGGACACAGCCTAATAAGTCCTCCCTTTTGTAAGTCTACACCATAATGTTTTCCTTTGGTGACTCCAGTTGTAGTTTTCTTTTGTGCTCTCATATAGTTTCTAGGTAGACCCTCCATTAGGTAGGTAGGTAAACCCCTATCAAGTAGATAGGTTGTCTCCCCATTAGGTAGGTGGATCTCAAAATAATCAGGGAATGTGGTTGACCCCTAGTTTTGGTAATTGCTTTTTCTCGACAATTTTTTTTAATTTTAAACAAGTCCATAAAAAGTTTTTTTTTTTGCCATTTTTATTTTCTGATTGTAGATTTCTCAGTTCAGTAATCTATATATGTTTTTGGGGGGCAGTTTTTACCCACCTGCTTTAATAGCCTCAGAGAGATACTTTACAGCATTCTGAATAGGAAGTTAGGACTGAATCAGTCCCACGCTTTTTTATAGAAGGGTTTCTGCGCATTCTTGTGACCTGGGAAGGTCAGGGTGCAGGGAAGAGGGGGGTAAATTGGATTCTCCTTTTTGATGGTTAAAACTGGTGTACCATTCAGTATAATCCTGTTTGTACTGATAAGAGCAACAATGAAAACTTTCTCTAAGAACAGGAAGTGTCAGACAATTATCAGGGGTAAGGGCCAAAGTGAAACTGCAGGGGGTTTAAGAATTATAAAAAAAAATTGAAAGTGATATGTAAAATTAAAAAAAAGTAAACCAAAATTCAAAAAATGTGATTTAAATAAAAACGTTGGGTTAAACAATAAGTCATTTTTTTGATGACATTCCCTTTCAGGTAGGCAAGCAGATAATTCCATCTCATTAATAGGCCTGCTTTGTGCTAACTAGAATAAAAAAACTAATCTTTCCCAATTTCTATGCCTCTGGCTGCTGTACGGTTCAGGCGGGGTGATGAAATAACATACTCCCGTCATCTGTTCCCAATATAACTAGACCTGTACCGGAGTCTTTAAGACCCCAGAAAAAATTGTGGATGTACTTTCTTTTTATTCCCACCAAAAATCAATAAAGGTTAGACGGTAATACATAAAGTATGCAGTAAATGTACCCAAAGTAGTGTCTAAAAAAACCATTCCTCAAAAGCAAGCCTTCATGCAGCTTGATACAAAAATAAAAAAAGTTATGGCTTTTAAAATGTTGTAATAATTAAAAAAAAAAAAACTGCGTGATTGAAAATATTTAATGCCCTGATCATTAAAAATTAAAATTAATCTCAGTCAAATTAATTGTTTAGCCTTTCCATTCTAAATGCAAGTTCCTGCTATCCCAAACATATTTGTGGGGATAAAACCTGGCTGACTCAAAATTATGCCTTGCAACAATGGCGTTTCCAAAAAAAAATTTTAGGGTAAATTTTTTTGAAGAAAAATAAAATTTTAAAAAAGATTTTAATTATACCATCATGGAATAATCACTTTTCCCTTTAAAAAATTTAAAAAATACAAAGTTGTACCACATTATTGAAACTGCCCCCATGGGAACGTGTTTTAAAAACCGGCTAAGAAAACAAAAGCTTTCACCTTATTTTTAGCACCAAAAAAAATTTGAAAAAAAACCCTTGCAATAAAAATTATTGAACATTGGGGAACATATTGTACTCAAGGCTCGTAAATTTTAAAACGTCAGAAACATTTTAGATTCTTTCTAGACAATGACAATTTGACATTATGCTACATATGGAAGTACTCTTTAGAATGCACCATTCTTCTGTTATTTTCCTCCTAGAATTGTATGAATATATTGACAACTGGTTGTTACCATTTTTCTTGTCAAATGGATGTGTCCCTTTATAATCTGAAACAGTCCGATCATGGCTGACAGTATGATACTAAATAGGGACACACTCCATTGACAAGGGACGGTAAACCACATCAATTTATTCATCCAATTCTAGGAAGATTAAAAGAGAATAGGCAGAACGCAATACTCTAAAAAGAGATGTTTCAGAATTGTTACCTTATGGGGACTACAAGTAATTATTAAAATGTGATGTTAGAAAGTTCAATAAATGTAGATCAGACTTTAAATTCAGACCACAAACAAAATAAAAAATCAGACTGCAGATACCAGATCTCTCCTTTTTCAAAACCCCATCACTTCTGGACCCTCCAGGCGAAACACCAAAAACTTAGTGCCCTTTAACATCAGCAACTCAGGAAGTTATTGTGTTTAAACCTCAAAAAGCCCACTCACTGGTGGATGCCATAAGTCCAGGGCGGGGGCCCGGCTTAAAAAAAATAGTATAAGGTTTGTATATAAAAAAATTTAATATTATATAAATATATATATATATTTTATAAATAAATATATTATATATATATATATATTTTTTATTTTTTTATTTATTTATTTTTTTAACATTAGTATAACCACCTCTAACGTTTGATGGCAGCATGTGGTTCATGAAAGAAGCAGGGTTTGGTTTGGCTATCTATTTTAATGTATGTGATAGGCTGTTTGCACACATATGCCTCTTTACTGTCATGAACAAAAAGGGATGATTATTGGCTTTTGTGCCAAGGGTTTGCGCAGTTTGTGAACTATGGTGAAAGTGTGAGTGGACAAATGCACCATTGTAGGTAAGCAATGTTGAAACTGTTGAGCACCATGTGCCACTGATTTGACAGGTGAATGTCAGCGACAAAAGTTTGTGAGGGTTAACCAACCCCATAAGGGGGAGGGTCACCCCAAAAGGAAAACCAGGGGTACTTGTCATGTGTTAAAAAAAACAGCTCATAAACCCGTTCGTGTATGAGGCTTTTGAAGAATTTTGGTCACTGCAACTTGCTAAAGAATTTGCATCAGCAAAAAAGGGCTTAATTTTCACAGCCCTTTGTAGGGACCTCTGCTGATTGCCCGGTCCTGAGCTGGCTGCTCTCCCTTACCCCAAATATCAAAATGCCCCCAAATAACTTTTTCAATTATTTCAAAAGTTTTATGCAATTTTTTCTTTAAAATAGAGAAAAATTAATGAGGAAAATCAAAAAGTGATATTTTATCCAGAATTTTAAAAAGAGAAAGAACCTGTAATCCAGTCTTAGAGTCATCCCAGCCCCCGGCTAGACGCCGATTCACGTGATCCGTGCTTTTGGTGGGCTGGTTTTCTGTGTTTGGTGGGGGCCTACAGGACTGTGACGTCTATGCCGGACCGACTTTTCGGGGGAAGGCACGCCCCCTTTTTCTCAAGCGTAAGAGGTTCCAGGTAAGTGTATTTTTAAACTATGAAAACTCAATAAATACAAAACATTAAAAACACCCAATTGTGAAGATCTATCTAAAAACAACATGAATAACTATTTTTTTATTTATAGAACCTTTAAATTTGAAACAGGTTTGGGAAAAAGTATTAGATTTTTTTAAAACTTACATAATTTTAATCTGTTAGTATTTATCTAAATGTATAATTTCCCCAAAACCATTCCAAATAGTGTACAGCAGCATAAAGAAACTCAGGTTATTTTTATTTTTATAAAAAAAACCCCCCAAAAGGCAGTCCTCATTGGGCCCCTAGGAGTAATTTTATCTAACTATATCCATAAAATTTTCGTTGTTAATAGACGAATGTTATCTGTTCTTGATCGTTACCATCTATTTGTTTCCCAAAAGCACCCTTTTTAAATTGCACTTGATGTCTTTTTCATAAAGGTCTGGCAAAAGTGGATTCCATGAATTTTATTTTCTATTATTTCCCTTTTTTTATAAATGTTTATGATTTAGGCCATATAGGGATCTGGGACTTTTTCTTTTTAAACTTGTTTGATATTCTTTTGTTTTTGGCCCCACTAGCATTTGCCACACGGGCATTTCAAAAAAGTAATGACATTTTTTTTCATTACATGTGAGAAAAAAAACCCCGGGTTGAGATTAGTATTGCGTGTGGGAAAGTACAAAATTTCGGACCCCGAATTTTCGCATTGCAATTTTGGCACAAAGACAAGGAAAGTGCCTTTTTTCTGTGTGTCTAAAAAGTTTTACGTGGCGAGCCAGGGGTTTTTCCCAGGGCTCGCCGGTGTCATAGCCTGGCCCAAAACTAAAATGGAATCCTTTGAGACCGAGCACATTCGAAGTCGTGGGGCCATAACATTAAAAATTTTGGGTCCCCTATGTCAAAAATTTTTTCATTTGTGGATGGACAGAATTTGAAATTGATGACTTTGTTAGATTCATTAATCAATTATCCCTTGATTGAATTCTCCCTTAACCAAAACTGCCAGGGCGTAAGCTACAAAATGTACTGGTCTCTATAAAAGAGGGCCAATTAAATACCACCCTATACCACAAAGAAATAGACCGTAACAATCTATTACTTAATAAAAGTCAACATGCCCCTAATGTACTAGGTGCCATCCCGAAGGGACAATTTATGAGACTAAGACGCATATGCTCAACTGATTCAGATTATCACGAGAATATGATGGAATTAGTAGAGAGATTTGTTGAAAGAGGCTTCAATAGAGAACAAACATTAAAAATTGGTCTAGAGATAGGCCAGTGTACGAGACAAGAACTTCGAACTAAGAGGATAAAAAAGAAGACCAAAGGTTAGGATATTCCATGGTCTATGATTGCCATTCAAAACTAATTTCCGCAACCATACGTAAATATTGGCACATTTTACAAAATGACCCGAAATACGGTAATCTCTTCCGCAATTACCCTAAGTTCATCTATCAAAAAGGAAAGACCATAGGTAATCACATAGTACATTCAGACATTCAAATGAAGAAAAAACCACGTCAAACATTTTTAGACACACAGAAAAAAGGCACGTTTCCTTGTCTTTCGTGCCAAAATTGCAATGCGATAATTCGTGGTCCGAATGTGGTACATCCCACACGCAGATACTGAATCTCAATCCGTGGTTTTTCTCACATGTAATGCAAAAAAATGTCATTTACTGTTTGAAATGCCCGTGTGGCAAATGCTACGTCGGCCAAACTACTAGAATGATCAGAACAAGATTAAATGAGCATAAGTCCCAGATTCGCCTATATGGCTCTAGAATCAATGAACATCTTATAAAAGAAGGAAATAAGGATAAGACACCTAAATTCATGGAATCCACTGTTGCCAGACACTTTCATGAGAATAGACATCAAGTGTCAGATTTAAAATGGTGCATCTTGGAACAAATAGATGGTAACAATCAAGTACAGATAACATTACGTCTATTACAACGAGAAATTTTATGGATACGTAGGTTAGATACATTATCTCCTAGGGGCCTCAATGGGGACTGCCGTTGGAGTGTTTTCCTATAAAAATAAAAATATACCTGACGTTTCTCTTATGCTGCTGTACACTATTTGGGAATGGTTAGGAGAGCTTATACATTTAGATAGAACTACTGAACAGATATAAAATTATGTAAGTGATAAATAACTCTAATACTTTCCTAAACCTGTTCTCAAATTAAGGTTCTACTAAACTAAACAATAGTGTAGTAATGTTGTTTTTAGATAATATTGTCCCAATTTTGGGCTAGTTTTAATGTTTTGTATGTTAATTAAGTTTTCATAGATGTGTATAAATAGCACTTACCTGGAACCTGCTGTACGCTTGAGAAAGGGGGCGTGCCTTCCCCCGAAACGTCGCGTCACAGGCATGAGACGTCACAGTCAGCTGTAGGCCGCATCACAGCACAGAATCCAGCCCACACAAATGCACAGATGCACATGAAGTGCATCTATCGGAGCTGATGATCTCTAAAACTGGATTACAGGTTCTTTCTCTTAAATAATACCTTTTGGTATTGACCTCATTATATGATGTCTATGAAGAAGAATTGCATAAATGCATGAAATATGAAAAAGTTATTGGCGGCATTTTGATATTTGGCTATGTAGTGTTTAGCAGGTGGGGTCCTGCTTATGCCGTAACAGCCTGTAACTAAGACGTGCCAAACAAATTGTATTTTGTGACTGCTCTCCTTGACGTTTCCCATATCGTTGGTGACCATCATCTCTACTCAGAGTAATGACTTTCATCACTAAACAGGACTGAGGATCAGTGGTCCCTCGTCGAGCGTAGATCCTCCTTGGTCCATGCAAGATGATTATGCCCATGCCTGGTGGTGTGGTCAGGTTGTCTAGCACACAGGTCATGCTGATGTAAACAGTTACAAATAGTCTGACATGATACATGGTTGCCTCTTGCCTCCCTTAAATGTGCCGGAGTTGTGTGGCATTGATCATCCGGTTCCGCAGAGTATTGTTTACAATGAAGTGGTCATCAGTGTGTGACGCAGCCAAAGGACGTCTACTTCGTTGCCTTTCTGTGACTCTTCCAGTCTCTCTGTATCTCTGTTACAACCTGCTGAATTCACTCTGCGACACTCTAAGCTCAGTGGTCACTTTCAACTGAGAGCAACCTGCTTGAAGCCTGGCAATGGCGATTTACTGTTGATCAATTGTAAGGTGTTGTCTTGGTCTCATGATGTCAAAATGTGAACAGCATGATGAGGAGGACTGTTTAATTCCAATTCAAATTAATCTCCTAAATTTATTGGGTGATTCAGTGATCAAACACCTGTTGTGAATTTTGCCATTAAGCTCCTTGTTAGAGAAATATTGAACATTTGGACATATCCATCCTAAATAATAATAATAATCTTTATTTATATAACGCTAACATATTTCGCAGCACTTTACAATTTGGAGGATATAACTACAGACAAAAAGACAAACATTACACATTTAAAAGCTACTTATAGATCAGGCACAAGGTGTGAGGGTCCTTCTTGCAAGAGCTTACAATCTATAAGGGTGTATAAGTGAGACAAAGGATGGGAAGTGCTTAGTCTAGACAGTGATCCAGCCATGTTTCATAAACATGGGGTAGTTTACATAAAAGTGGATGAACCTGACACCCAGACAGTATATTTATATGCAGATAAGTGCCTGTAAGTGCCCAAGTGTAGGGAGTGTTAGAAGTTTGTGTAACAGAGTGGGGAGGTTAGCAGTACGGGATCTTGGTAGGCCTGGCTAAGAAGATGTATTCTCAGGGTGTGCTTAAAACTATAAGGGTGCGTTCACACGTCAATGACAAATTACTGGTCAGATTGGCACGTAGGGGGAGGCTTTTATCCGCGGTTAGCGGATTCAAGCCCCCTTCACATTGAACTATTCATGTTCTGCCTGAAAACAGGGTGGAAGAATAAACATTTTCTAAGTTTTTCATTACGTCGGTGGTGTCGAAAAACGACCGGCAGAAGATCCGTGCAGTGTGAACGACTGCATGGATTTTCTATTTAAGTCAATGTAAATGGTTGACAGTCAGTTTACAGATGGTTTTCAAATCCAAAACCAGTGCTGTGGGGATGTACCCTAAGGTTAATGATTGTGCTTGATTGTACGGGGTAGCATGTTGCAGTTAAACTGGTGCAGCACGTGTGAAATGTTGGAAACAGGCATGGGAGGTTCGGATGACTGGGGCATGTAATTTTAGATCATAAAATGAGGGAGGAGATGTAGGAGGGTGCAGCACTGTGGAGAGCTTTCTCTAAAGTTAAAGAGATCCTGTCAGCTATTTTATGCTGCCCGAATGACAGGCAGCATGAAATAGCTGCAGGTTACACGATCCTAACCCTGTGTGTTTTACCCCAAAACGCTGCGGCGTTCCCGGGTAAACCACCCAATGAAGTTGCGCTGGGTACTGGGAGATGAGTTTGATGTGCGGGGAGATGAGTTTAATTTGAGGCTTCTCCCTGCCCCCTCAGCTTGACTGACAGCTCTCTCCTTATTGACAAACATAGGAGAGAGCTGTCAGTCAAGCTGAGGGTAACAGCGAGAAGCCCCACATCGGACCGGACACAGCGGTTTCTCCCCGCACCCGGGACAACTTCTCTGGGTGTTAACCTGGGAACCACACAGAATTTTGAAGTAAAACACATGGAGTTGGGATAGGGTAACCTGCAGCTAATTCATGCTGCCCATCGTCTGGGCAGCATAAAGTAACTGATAGGTTCCCTCTAAGAGATAGTCGCATTTAGTTCATTTAAAAAAAATGTCAAGAAATTTTATGTTTCTAAAGTTTCAACCAAAAGCCAAATATCCCTAATTTTATACAGTATTTGTGTGTGTTGTATGGATTGTGTTTACAATTCTTATTCTTGGATAATCTGACACAGTTGTGTCACCAGGTGATACACTGACATGCTAATTTGCGGGTGCTTAAAAGTGGATTTCCCAGAACAGAAAATACCTTTCTCAGAACTCATTGTCTTGCTTTGAAATCATATGAATTTTAATTAGCATTTTTACATGTAGTCCAAAAACACTTGTGCACTTATGAAACACATAATTACCTTTAAAATTAATTATACTAATCTTTGTGCATTCGTGTCCGAGTATACATATGCCTGTCTGCAAAACAAAGATTATATTAAATGTCTAATCCAGTGCCATACATGATATACCTATGGATATATTCACCTGAAAGGTGCTTGTAGAAATCTATGGGCGACATGTATGAACGGGCTTTTCGCCTGTTTTCTGGCGTATCCTGAATCCCCTGTCGGACGCAGGGATGCGATGTTAGGCGCAGCGTTAGCCACTTTCGGCTGCGCCTTGCATGAAGCGACGTGCAATGGGCGCAGTGTGGGCGCGGTGTGGGCGTTCCGGGGCGGGACGCGGCGCACTCGAAAACTTCGAGGCATGTACGATCGCGGCTCGGCAAAATGCGGCGTATTGCAGCGCTCGCCAGCTCCGACAGGCAGACCTGTTTGATTCTGGTCTAAATGATCCGGCGGATACGAAGTGAAGCGAGGACGGAACATGAGAGGAAACATATAGAAGATCGCAAGAAAAATCTCGGCTCTCAGCGGCGTGCGGCATGGAGTATGAATAAAAAAAAAATTGCCTTTATTAGGTGTGAAACCTTATCAGAAAAAGAGCTGAAACCTTAAAAAATTAAAATTATATAAAAAAAATCACTTTCCAAAAATCTAGAACGGCGCAACATCAGGAATTAGGATCTTGGAAATTGCCGAGAAATACAGTAATTCAAGTTCTGTAAGCGTATCTCATTGGTCGGCAGAAACCAGCCAATCAGAATAGAAGCGACAGAGACCCATTAAAACCTATGGAGAAGTATTGACCATGCAGAAAAGAGCTGATTGGTTGAGCTAGCGGGGGCTTGGCTAAATTCATTTTTTATTTCTTTATTTTCGTTACACCCATACTAGTGATCATTGGCTAACGAAAATAAAGAAATAAAAATGAATTTATTGAATTAATATTTTTTTTTTCGTTACCCCCATATTATTGTTCATTTTATATACAGATCGGCACAACTTTGTGAGTCTTATCATTTTATTTTGGGCATGTACAGTTTTATTATAGATTGCATTAGAAAACCCATAAGAGCGTCGCTCGCTCTCCCATTTTCCAAATAACCACGCCTCTTTTAACTTAGCCAATCACAAACAGAGCTCGCTCTGCATTTCTTTTCCCCATAGAACTCTAGGAGAAGGTAGTTCAGCCGCTGATTGGCTAAGCTGGACGAGCCCCTCTTCCCCCCAAACCAATCACAGTACTAGAATATTTCCCATAGACAGTAATAACTTTTAGGGCGCCCTTCTATCGCGCCCTTCTTTCTCCATTCAAAATAGACGCACTACATATGATTGGTGGATTCATAACTGCCGCCTGGGCTCAACCAATCAGCTCTTTTCTGCATTTTTTACTGTATTTTGAACTGTCCGCCTTTTCATTTGATTGGTCCATTCTTCTCCATAGCTTATAATGGTTCCCTGTTCGCTCCTATTCTGATTGGCTGGTTTCTGCCGACCAATGAGAAGAGCTTAAACAATTTGAATTACTGTATTTCCCGGTAATTCTCTGTATCGCACTTCCTGATGTAGCGCCGGTCACGGCGACAACCGCGTTGGTAGGGATTGGATTGATTTATGTTTTTAGAAGGTTTCAGCTCTTTTTCAGATAATATTTTACACCTAATAAAAATGATTTTTTTTAATCATACTCCATGCCGCATGGCGCTGAGAGCAGAGATTTCATTGCCCCGATCTCTCCATAGACTACAATGGGACAAGTAGCTCGCGCTATGATTGGCTGTGATAGCCAAGCCCCCGCTAGCTCAACCAATCAGCTCTTTTCTGCATTTTTACTATATTTTGAATGTCCCGCCTGTGATTTTGATAGGTCAGTATTTCTCCATAGGTTACAATGGGTCACTGTTGCTCCTATTCTGATTGGTTGGTTTCTGCCGACCATTGAGAAGAGCTTACAGAATTTGAATTACTGTATTTCCCGGTAATTCTCTGTATCGCAATTCCTGATGTAGCGCCGGTTACGGCGACAAACGCGTTGTTAGGGATTTGATTGATTTATGTTTTTAGAAGGTTTCAGCTCTTTGTCAGATAATATTTTACACCTAAAAAAATCATTTTTTTAATCATACTCCATGCCGCACGGCGCTGAGAGCTGAAATTTCATTGCCCCGATCTGTCCATAGACTATAATGGGACAAGTCGCTCGCGCTCTGATTGGCTGGGATAGCCAAGCCCCTGCTAGCTCAACCAATCAGCTCGTTTCTGCATGGTTACTGTATTTTGAAGGTCCCGGCGTGGGATTTGATTGGTCAATGCTTCTCCCTAGGGTTTAATGGGTCACTGTCGCTCCTATTCTGATTGGGTGGTTTCTGCCGACCAATGAGAAGAGCTTACAGAATTTGAATTACTGTATTTCCCGGCAATTTTCAATATCCAAATTCCCAATGTAGCGCCTTTCTAGATTTTTGGAAAGTGATTTTATTTATGTATTTTTTTTAGTAGGTTTGAGCTCTTTTTCAGAGAATGTTTTACGCCTTTATAAAGGCGATTTTTTGATTCATGCTCCGCACGGACATCTTTAATGATTTCTCGCTGTTTTCCAGCCTGTCTCGAATCGGAATACATGTGAGGCGCAGTCCCGCACTTCGTCTAAGTCCCGTACTGCGCCCCACACACTGGCAAGGCGCGGTGAACTTTTCCCCACATGTATGAGCGCACCTCCTCGGACGGCGAATATTAGGCGCAGTCCCTCACTGCGCCTAAGTCCCGTACTGCGCCTCACACACTGACGAGGCGTGGTGGACTTTACACCGCATGTATGAGCGCGCCCCAGCGCCGACATACATGAGGCGCAAATTTCGCCGGAAAACTGGCGGAAACATGCGCTCCGACGTGGCGAGATTCATACATGTCGCCCTATGTGTTTTCTGCCAAAACAACCTTATTCAGATGTATAAAACTGATTTTTTTTCAGTTGTGCAAATTTCTGCAACAAATCTGAAAACATAAATGTGGCAGGGTTTGTATTGCCTGGTAATATGGTCCATGTGGGCCAGGTGATCGGGTGAATAATCTTTGCTCTGTTTTAAAGTGCCATTCCCTTGTGAGCACTTTATATTGCTCCTGCACCAGAGGAAGCTGCAGGAGCAATATAGTAACATTCCCAAGATTGGCACATCTGCAGGCAGAGACGATGCAGGGAAATGTCTGTGTATCATGTTATGCTGGTGGGCAACGATTAGCCAAAGACAAAGCTCAATAGCTGGCACAGAGCTGTCATGGAGCTCTGGTACACAAACTGTTGGTGTGACAAATAAGAAAGTATGCGAAGATTCTCAAGTGTATATAAGACTTCTTAACTTTTTGGGGGGCATGGAGGGGATTACTGGTTACAATCATGTCAGTGTGTATAGTATTTTTTTTAATATTATTATTATTTTTTACCAAAATGAACAACAGGTGCTCTCACACAACCTTCCGTCAGGTAAACATGCAGATATCACCTTGGTCCAGTGTGGGTTGAAAACGAGCAATTTTAGTCTTCCAAAAGATAAAATGAATACAGCACAACGAGCATAGCATTAACAAATGCTGTGACCGGCTAACATGTTTCGAGTTACGCTAGCTCTTGTTCACAGCCACATTGTTCCATTTCCGCTAAGTTTAAAAACAACTACTGATCCAATCACAATACAAAGTTAAAAATACGTTATCATCAATAGAAAAACTAGATACATGAGAAGCTATGTATATGTGATTACAACCTGTTGATAATGTATAAATAATAAATCCGTTTTGTAAGGCCATGTTCACACTGCTTAAAACTGGACGTATTTCAGTCCGTAATTACACGTCGGAGTGCGCAAATTACGGGCTGAAAACATTCCAGTCATTACGGTAATCCACAGTTCTCGTAGAGAACTATGGATTACGTCTCCTCTCCCTGCTCGGGGAATACGCCAAGGGGGAGATAATTGACATGTGAATTACAGCGGCGTATACCCGCTGCTGTTAATGCAAGTCTATGGGCCGGCGAGGTGCTGGCCCCCCGCTCCCTCCCCCCCCCGCCCCGCCCCCGGCCACACGGCGTAATTGCGGGGCGTAATTACGTCCCGCAATTAAGTCGTGTGAACATAGCCTAATTCAGTCCGACAGGGTCTCTTGTGTTTAAATTAAAAATCCAAAATGCTTTGCATAATCTTAGGTTTTTCAACCAGTCACCACCCCAGTAAGGATGTTCTACCTGCTCTATTGCATAACATTTGAAACTACTCAGAATACCCTCATGATTCTCAATAAAGTGTCTGGCAGCACCTGACATTTGCATACATTGATTTTTTATACTGCTGATATGTACCATTAAAAATGTCTACATTTTAAAAAGACACGAATACTTCATTTCCTCAGGTTTTAACTCCTTAAAGACCTATGACGTAAATTTGCCTTATAGTGCCAGTAAGGTGCTATATACCAGGGTAACGTCACAATCCCACTACATAGGGGCTACGCCGGGTTCACATGGCATAGAGCGGTGGGTACCTGTGCACGCCGCTATATGCCGGCTGTTAAACTACGCACTAGCCAGCACATACTTTCAACAGCTCTCCCATTCACTTTCACTTACCTGGCATGTCACACATAATTTCTTTTTACGAGTGCACAGTATGTGCTGGGGAAAACGTCATTTTATCATAGCACTCAAAGAGTGCTATGATTTTACGGTATCTGCAGAACGTACTTCCTGCGCATTGCAATGCCCTGCAAATACGCCATGTGAACGTACCCTAAAAAGTACATTTCAGCCCTTAAAAAAATTCAACCTCACTCAGGTCCATAGGTGGAAGTAAAACATATTTGGTAACACGTCATTTATACCGGAGAGTGAACGCTGTAAAAATAAAACCTCTGCAAACATGGCATAAGTGCATTTTTTTCACATTTTGTCCCACTTAGAATTTTTTTCAGTTTCCCAGTATAGTCTATGGTATGGTCAATGGCAGCATTAGAAAGCACATCAAGCTGGAGACGGAAAGACATATCGCTATAGAAAGTAAAACTAACCCCAAAATATTTTTTAACTATATAAATAGTAAAAAGAATAAAACAGAAAATTTTTTGGCCCCTTTTTGAAAAATACTGAGGGAGAGACAGTAGAGGGCGATGAGAAAAAAGCAAACCTGCTAAACAATTTTTTCTCCACTGTATTTACCGAGGAGGATGACCTTCCTGTTGAACAGAGGGATGAGGTAAACTCCAACTTAAAAGTTTCTTGTCTAACCCAGGAAGAAATGCAGCTCCGTAAAAGAAAAAAAATAGACAAATCCCCAGTCCAGATGGCATACACCCACGTGTCCTAAGGGAGTTAAGTGATGTCATAGATAGGTCCCTATTCTTAATATTTATGGACTGTCTAATAACAGGGTATGTCCTAAAGGATTGACGCATAGCAAATGTAGTGCCAATATTCAAAAAGGGGTCAAAAAGTGATCCAGGAAACTATAGGCCGGTAAGCTTAACCTCTGTTGTGGGTAAAATGTTTGAAGGTTTTCTAAGAGATGCTATTCTGGAGTATCTCACTGAAAATAAATGTATAACGCCGTTCCAGCATGGGTTTATGAAGGATTGGGCCTGTCAAACTAATCTCATCCACTTCTATGAGGAATTAGTCCCAGACTGGGTCAGGGGGAAGTGCTGGCTTTCTGGGCACTGATTTGACCATGGAGGCCATTTCGAGACAGAATTCTACTTAAAACATGAGATGACCAGGCCTGTTGGAGCTGCGCTTGTCAAAAACATCTCCAGTCTCTTCAAATCTTTTTTTAATTCTTTGCACTCGACGCTGAGATACATTAAAGGTGCCAACCACCTCTGCAGTCGATCTGGTCTTCAGCCTCTTGATAATCAAGGCTTTGGTCGCAGGGTGGATTTTTGCCATGTTGTCAGAGGTCAAGTAGCAGTTCAAGTGAAGGTCTGGGGTGCTGGAGTTCTTTTTATACACACTCACTAATTAACTGACCAATTAGTGAATTAGTGAGCACCAGGCAGGCTGTAAACTAGGATCGGGTGCATTATATGACAAGGCGACAAAATGTTTGTCCTGCCAAAATCTGACCTTACTGTGTTGCTTACATGATCAATATTTCAGCAGTGATGCAAATTTATTTTCATCAAAAAAACCTCATTTGGGAGGGTTTCAGCTTGAATATGAATCATTCCTAAAACCAGTGGATGAATTTTAATCAGGTTATAAGCTTTGGTTTGCATAACATGGATAAGCGACAGAACTTCTGTCAGGGACTGTATAACCTAAAAAAATGAAGCAGCAAATAAGCCAGCTCACCAATCCAGTGTAATGTCCCGGGCTGCACGGCTGCACTCTGACAAGCAAAAATGACGTAGCACCAAGAAGAAATCGCCAGCACTCCGGATCAATTGAAAAAAGCTATGCAAATTTAATGATGTAAAATCATGTAAAGACACAAAAAGGCCGGCATGGCCAGAAAGACGCTGACGCGTTTCGGATTCCTCCGAACCCTTAGTCGAAGCACTGGATGTCATATATTTGGATTTTTCTAAAGCATTTGATACTGTTCCACATAAAAGGTTGGTAAGTAAAATGAGAATGCTTGGACTGAGGGAAAATGTGTGCAAATGGGTAAGCAACTGGCTCACTGATAGAAAACAAAGGGTGGTAATTAACGGTGCATACTCAGAATTGATCCCTGTTACTAGTAGGTACCACAGGGCTGAGTATTGGGCCCTATTCTCTTTAATATTTTCATAAATGATCTTACACAGGGATTGCACCAGGGCCGGACTGGGAATAAAAATCAGCCCTGGCACTAAGCCCCCAGCAGCCCACATACAATATCCACTTAAAAAATGTCCCTTGTTCTCGCACCTCGCCACTGTCTAAAATAAACTACACTATAAAGCTGCTTTTCACACACGAGCGTTTTTGGTGCATTTTTTATGGGTTTTCGGTGCGGTTTTGTGCAGAAAGGCAGAGCAGTTAATGCTGAACATTTCTCCACAAAAAACGCATCAAAAAAATGCACCAAAACCGCTCCGTGTGAGAGCTCCCTAAACACAAGAAGGAAAGAAACAGTGGTGCAGAGAAACCCCTCATCACAGAGTCAGGTGTGCGCTTGCTTTACAATCAGGGACAAGCCCACACTGACACTACATAAGCACCAACATAACCTACAACCCCACCAATCACATCCCCAGTAGTCAGGTCACCATCACATGAATACAGCACTGATTCAACACAGAAGTAAAAGCAGAGACTCACAGGAGACGTCATCTCTGATGGGAGTTGTTCTCTTCTCCTTTTCTTCTTCTGGCCCAAACCTCCATGACGTCTTCTCTGATGAGTCGGTCCCTTCCATTTCTTTCCCTGTCCATTACAGCATGCAATTTCTTCTTCTAGTGGTCACTACTCGTCCCTGTAGAATTTACAACAAATACATCTTAGACTCCTCTCTCTTCCAGCACTTTCCTATCAATTCCCCAAACAGCGTCTGTTAGACCCTAAAAATTAGAAATTAAAAAATGTCAGATAAGTGGCATGTAAATAGGTAGACCCCCATTAGGCAGGCAGGGCCAGTATGCAGGCAGGCAGGGCCAGTATGCAGGCAGACAGGGCCAGTATGCAGGCAGACAGGGCCAGTATGCAGGCAGACAGGGCCAGTATGCAGGCAGACAGGGCCAGTATACAGGCAGACAGGGCCACTTATAGGCAGACAGGGACAGTATATAGGCAGGCAGGACAGTGTATAGGCAGCCAGGGCAGTGTATAGGTAGGCAGGGCTATTATAGGCAGCCAAGGCAGTGTATAGGTAGGCAGTGCTATTATAGGCAGCCAGGGCAGGGCATCATATAGCCAGGGCAGGGTATAGGTAGCCAGGGCAGGGCATCATATAGCCAGGGCAGGGCATCATATAGCCAGGGCAGGGTATAGGTAGCCAGGGCAGGGTATCAGTAGCCAGGGCAGGGTATCAGTAGCCAGGGCAGGGTATCAGTAGCCAGGGCAGGGCATCATATAGCCAGACAGTGTATAGGTAGCCAGGCAGGGTATCAGTAGCCAGGGCAGGGCATCATATAGCCAGGGCAGGGTATAGGTAGCAAGGCAGGGTATAGGTAGCCAGGGCAGGGTATAGGTAGCAAGGCAGGGTATAGGTAGCCAGGGCAGGGCATCATATAGCCAGGCAGGGTATAGGTAGCCAGGCAGGGTATAGGTAGCCAGGCAGGGTATCAGTAGCCAGGGCAGGGCATCATATAGCCAGGGCAGGGTATAGGTAGCCAGGGCAGGGCATCATATAGCCAGGGCAGGGTATAGGTAGCCAGGGCAGGGCATCATATAGCCAGGCAGGGTATAGGTAGCCAGGGCAGGGTATAGGTAGCCAGGGCAGGGCATCATATAGCCAGGCAGGGTATCAGTAGCCAGGGCAGGGCATCATATAGCCAGGGCAGGGGCAGTATATAGCCAGGGCAGGGCTATTATAGGCAGCCAGGGCAGGATATAGCCAGGGCAGGGCTATTATAGGCAGCCAGGGCAGGGGCAGTATATAGCCAGGGCAGGGCTATTATAGGCAGCCAGGGCAGGGGCAGTATATAGCCAGGGCAGGGCTATTATAGGCAGCCACGGCAGGGGCAGTATATAGCCAGGGCAGGGGCAGTATAGGCAGCCAGGGCAGGGGCAGTATATAGCCAGGGCAGGGGCAGTATATAGCCAGGGCAGGGGCAGTATATAGCCAGGGCAGGGCTATTATAGGCAGCCAGGGCAGGGGCAGTATATAGCCAGGGCAGGGGCAGTATATAGCCAGGGCAGGGGCAGTATAGGCAGCCAGGGCAGGGTCAGTATATAGCCAGGGCAGGGGCAGTATAGGCAGCTAGGGCAGGGGCAGTATATAGCCAGGGCAGGGGCAGTATAGGCAGCTAGGGCAGAGGCAGTATATAGCCAGGGCAGGGGCAGTATAGGCAGCTAGGGCAGAGGCAGTATATAGCCAGGGCAGGGGCAGTATATAGCCAGGGCAGGGCAGGGGCAGTATATAGCCAGGGCAGGGGCAGTATATAGCCAGGGCAGGGCAGGGGCAGTATATAGCCAGGGCAGAGCAGGGGCAGTATATGGGCAGGGGCAGTATATAGCCAGGGCAGGGGCAGTATAGGCAGCCAGGGCAGGGTCAGTATATAGCCAGGGCAGGGGCAGTATAGGCAGCTAGGGCAGGGTCAGTATATAGCCAGGGCAGGGGCAGTATAGGCAGCTAGGGCAGGGGCAGTATAGGCAGCCAGGGCAGGGGCAGTATAGGCAGCCAGGGCAGGGGCAGTATAGGCAGCCAGGGCAGGAGCAGTATAGGCAGCCAGAGCAGGGCAGTATATAGCCAGGGCAGGGGCAGTATATAGCCAGGGCAGGGGCAGTATATAGCCAGGGCAGGGCAGGGCAGTATATAGCCAGGGCAGGGGCAGGTATAGGCAGCCAGGGCAGGGGCAGTATAGGCAGCCAGGGCAGGAGCAGTATAGCAGCCAGGGCAGGGGCAGTATATAGCCAGGGCAGGGCAGGGCAGGGGCAGTATATAGCCAGGGCAGGGGCAGTATAGGCAGCCAGGGCAGGGGCAGTATATAGCCAGGGCAGGGGCAGTATAGGCAGCCAGGGCAGGGGCAGTATAGGCAGCCAGGGACAGAAAGTAGTTTAAAAAAAAATAAAAACGTAATACTCACCCGGACACCTGCTGTCCCGTCCTCTTCACTCTGGAGCCGGTGGCCGCTCACTGCAGAGTGCGGGGCCGCGGAGCAGGCGCGCGATGACGTCATTACATCGCGCGCCTGCCCCGCGGCCTCCTGGGAGCTGAACAGACGGGATCAGTAGATCCCAGATGTTCAGCCTCGGCCGCTGCTTGCACCGCGCGGTGCAGGCGGCGGCCGTGATGGTTGCATGGCTGGGTCGGTGACCCGGCCATGCAGCCGTGTGGCGAGGGGGGGCCTGTCGGCCCCCTGCCACAGGGGTCCGGTCGCTGATGCGACCATTGCAGCCCCTGTAGCGCGCCACAGAACCCGCACTCGGGGCCCGCCGGGGGGAACACCGTCCTCCTCGACGGGCGATCCGGGCCGGCCCTGCAGCCTGGACCCTAGCGGCCCGCCGGGCAAATGCCCGGTTTGCCCTATGGTCAGTCTGGGCCTGGATTGCACAGTAGAATATCAATCTTTGCAGATAATACTAAGCTCTGTAAAGGAATCCACACAATAGAGGATAATGTGTTATTACAAAGGGATCTGGATAGGTTGGAGGCCTGTACAGAGAAGTGGCAGATGAGGTTTAACACTGATAAATGCAAGGTTATGCACATGGGAGGAAAAATCCATGACATGATTACATGTTAAATGGAAAAACGCTGGGTAAAAGTGACATGGAGAAGGACTTGGGAATCCTGGTGGACAGTAAACTTAACTGTAGCAGCCACTGTTAAGCTGCAGCAGCCAAGGCTAATAGGATCATGGGTTGTATTAAAAGGGGAATAGATGCACATGATGGGAACATTATTCTCCCACTATACAAGTCACTGGTTAGACCACACATGGAATATTGTGTACAGTTTTGGGCACCAGTGCACAGGAAAGACATGGTAGAGCTTGAACAGGTACAAAGGCGGGCAACAAAAATAATAAAAGGACTGGGTGGACTGCAATACCCAGAAAGATTAGCAAGATTAGGGCTATTTAGTTTAGAGAAAAGATGCCTTTGGGGGGACATAATAAATTGTTTAAATATAATAAGGGCCAATATAGAGATCTTGCTAATATTTATTTATACCCAGACTGTATCTAGAACAAGGGGGCATCCTCTACATCTTGAGGAAAGAAGTTTTTCTACATAAACATAGAAAGGGATTCTTTACTGTTTAGAGAGGTGAGACTGTGGAACTCTCTGCCAGAGGAAATTGTCATGGTGAATTCCCTAACAAAGTTCAAGAAGGGCTTTGATGCATTTCTGGAGTGTGATAATATAACAAGTTATAATGACTAGGATTCTGAAGAATGGTCTGGATACATTTCTAGATGTACTATAACAAGTTATAGTGACTAGGATTCTGGAGAAAGGTTCTGGATACATTTATACATGTTATATAACAAGTTAAAGTGACCAGGATTCTGGAGAAGGGTCTGGATACATTTATAGATGTAATATAACAAGTTTATAGTAACTCGATCCTGGAGAAGGGTCTGATACATTTATAGATGTAATATAACAAGTTATAGTGACTAGGATTCTGGAGAGGGTTCGCTGATCCTGGGATTTATTCTGATTGCCAGATTGGAGTCAGGAAGGAATATTTTCCCTAAAATGAGGACAATTGGCTTCTACCTCATGGAGGGTTTTTGCCTTCCTCTGTATCAACACTTTAACACTTTAGCAACACTTTAGCACAATAGGCTGAACTGGATGGACGTATGTCTTTTTTTCGGCCTGACAAACTATGTAACTAAGTAAAAGTTATTGACTGCGACAAAAGTGGGATTCACGGCGGAAACACTAAAAAATCCCTGGAGCTGATGCTTAATGACTTTAGCAAATCATGTTCCCGAATGGTTTTAATGAAGAATTGAGCTTTGCCCCATTTCTTTAATTTTAAACCTTCAACTTTGTATTCATTTTTATCTATTGAATGTTTTTGAGGTTTTGTAATTGTATTCTGACTAATTCATTTCTATATATTTGGATATAGTGAAATAATGTTCCTGTCTGATTGTTGTGATATCCATATATTCATCCTCCTGGGATGGAAAAAATTATGAGGCCATGTTGTGTTAAGAAAGTTGAATAAATGTTTAATATTTAAAAGATAATGAAATGGGAATGAAAAAAAAAAATAAGAAAAAAGGAGGATCTATATGAAGAGGGAGAAAGTTAAAAATAAAAGGGAAACGGCATAGGGATTGGAAATTGGGTGATGTGCTATTTATTCTGTCTTATGTGGTAATTTAAGAATGTTAGTATTCTTTTATGTTTCATTCTTTGATATTGGCTTCACCAAACTGATGGTGATTTTTATTTATTTCATATGTCATGCAGATTAGAGATGGTATATTTATTTAGTAGTAACTCAATAGCAACATGCACTTTTTAATCACATGGGTATGTTTGGTATTATATATAGATATTTAGTTGTCTGTATATTTAATTTTTAGATAGTGTTTTTGTTTTAATTGTATGTATGTTACCAATATGCACTTTTCGGTAACTTATGCAAGTATTTGTGTAGTAGATTTTCTCCACTTCTATTATATACAGTACTTACCTTCCTTTTTTCTATACCCATTATACTTTTAGTTATTTTATCACTCTCTAAGTCTGACAGTATGACTGATCTCATGACATATGTGGTGTAACTACATGGTAAAATTAAGGAATAAGTTTTGAACATTTGTTGTGGATTCTGTAGTTACATATATTATTGTTTGCCATTGATTGCATGATATGCTGTCATATTATGTTTATATACCATATGACATTTTGTATTCAATATTACAATAGTATGCATGCAAAGTTTTGCTTTGATCCTGCCTCATCCTCGGCACTTTTTGTGATCTGCACATGACCACATGGCGTACACCGGCGCGAGCACTGTCTGTCACAGCTGCCAGAAGAGGGACAGAGATGCAGATTATAATAACGAGCAGATGTTATTCCTTGGCGCATGCGCACTATGGGCCATATATACGAAACGGTTGTGGTCTAACACTCACTTTTTTCCCCAAAGGTTTCTATATATACTCCATATATAGAATAGTATTCTAAACATCTTTAGATCCCCTGAGGAAGCAGACAATGTGAAACGTATTGGGATTGCCACAAACCTAACTATTCTGGATACATGGACATGGGTAATATGTACTGATTCATAATTATGTAATTACACCGTGATTGTCCAGTTTCCACGGTTTACACAATTGAGACTGTATCGCTATGATGATTATACTAATGTGTGATGATAATATCTATGTAATTATGGTAAAGTGGCTTGTTAAATCAGCGTTCCTTGAACACTACCATACTTGGAAATATATAGACTGCGTGTTTATTGAGTATTAATAAAGCTATTTTTACGGTAGAGGATGTTTTGCGGCTTCTATATTTTGTGATATATAAAAAAATGCTGCAGTGGGAAGGGGTTAATGGGGACAAAGAACTTCTCCATTTAAAGGGGTTTAATCAGGATATAAAAACACCTTCTCCCAGCAAGCCAGCCATGCATGTGAATCAGGAGTGTGGCGCTTGCGGCCGTCCTCCTCATTCACTTCTATGGGGGACAGGGCCATTCCTAGGGGGGGTGGGTGGGCAACGCCCAGGCTCCGAGGGTTCACTCACCCGAGGGGGGTGCCTCCCCCCCTCGCCTGCCCGAGGATCGGCCTCTTTACTTTGCGGCCATTGTAACACGGCCGTGGCAGTCACCAGCAGCTTGCAACACCACCGCGTGCAGCTGGCTTGTAAAGAGAGGAGGCAGGACAGATCCGTCCTGCCTCCTCCCTCTGTGTATCAGCATCACAGGGGTGCCCCAGCTTTATTCCCACCGCCCCCCTGCGACACTGGGGACCTCTTCGGCTGGCAACTCTGCCGCCGAGGAGATCCCTGGGAGCTGTGTGACACGTAAGCGGCGTTGATGACGTGGGGTCATGGGTGAGTGAGTCCTTTTTTAATTTTATTATCAATAACTGGAGGGGCATATTACCTTACTATAATTAGGCACAAACCCTGGCTATTAGGGGCACTACCAGACTATTAGGGGGCACTACCTGGCCATTAGGGGGCACTAAACCTGACTATTAGGGGGCACTACATGGCTATTAGGTTTCAAATACCGGCTAAATATGGGGCACTACCTGGCTATAAAGGGGAACTACCTGGCTCTTAAGGGCACTACCTGGCTATTAGGGGTCACTACTGGCTATTAAGGGGCACTTCCTGACTATAACTATATTTACTATTTTGCCATAGGCAAACTTAACTCTAAAACAGTTCTCATCTATAAAGCACTAAAATGAAAATTTTATTATATAAAACACTTAACCTCGATACACACTATTTTAAAAACCTGATTTCTAACCTTCAATTTGCCCCCCTTTTTAAATTTGGAAAGGGAGTAACTTTTTTCTATAAAAGTTCTGGTGGAAAACCACCATTAGAGGAAAACCCTATATTACAGTGATTTGCTAACCCCAAAAAAGGGAAATCCAAAACATCTTATTAGCATCATCCTAATCCTAAGCATTCCCCAACTGGCTTCTCAGGGAATGGGGTTCCCTATCCCCTGATAAAGCCAGTTAGCTGGGGGAAAAACATGTTGGGGAGGCGGGCATGACATTTTAATTTGTGATTTTCTCCTCTTTCTCTGTGTTACCCCTGCAAGGAAACCTATATTTTTTCTGCCCCTTTAGATTAGGGACAAATTGAGGGATGAAATCGGTTTTTAAAATATGTGTATCGATTTTAATTTTTTATTTATAAATAAAAGTAAGCTTTAAGATTGAGAATGATAGATTTTAAAGTTTGCCTAGGGCAAAATAGTAATTAGTTTTTAAAAAAGTAATTTTTTGTTCTCTTGCTAATTCCCTTTTTTTTTAGATTACCTGAATAGGGACACACCCGATATGGGGCCTACCTGACTTAGGGGATTTTCCTGGCTATAAGGGACTACTACCCTGGCTATAGGGGTAGTCTGGGCCATCTATTGCTGGGTAAATGGGCTATTGTTGGGCACAAGGGGGTATTTGGGCACAGGGGCTACTCGGTACCCTATAGGTGCTTAGATGTTGGAGTTTGTATAGAATAGGAATTTGGTAGAGAATTTCTGATAAAGTGAGAATTTAAAGATGTTTTTTTAAAATTTTTAACAGTGAAGATTTGTGGCCGGAAAGGTGTCAGATGGAAATGAAAAGGAAAGAGAACAACCTTTAGAGACGTCTCCGTAAGTCCCCCTTGATGTAACTTTTTTTTGATGTCGCAAACCTTTTGGAAAACGGGGATCACTTATGCAGGTAAAATTTGTTTTAGGGGTAATGGTTTTTATTCATAAAAGGTCGTTTGTATTTTTCAGTACTTGTGCGGGGGAATACTATCACAGTGTGGCGGTATTCGGTCACTATGTGCTGGTGATATGTGATCTCAGTAGGACGTAGTATAGATTTATGGTTGGGATGGCAGGGTCATCCACTTTTTATGTATAATACCCCATATTTATGTAACATGACTGGACCATTGTAAACCAAGCACTTGTCACCCTTTGTTTCTGTCACGGTCGGAGGTGGTGGATCCTCTGGACCACCGCAAGTGATGGCGTAAGCCACGCCAGGGAGCGGAATCTAAGTAGGTCCCGGTTTTCACCAGAGCCCGCCGCATAGCGGGATGGACTTGATGCGACGGGAGTCTACCAGGTCGCTACCCCTGACGTGACTTGCTTGCGGAGGCAGCCGAGGTGTAACGTGGTACAAAATCGGAAGGCAGGCTCGTAGTCGGGGACAGGCAGAAGGTCAGGGCAGGCGGCAATGGCCCGTGGTCGTGGACAGGCAGGAAGGTCAGGGCAGGCGCAAGATTCATGGTCGAGGGACGGAGGCAAATGGTACGGTACACGGTAAACAGAACGAGGCTTCAGGTACGCTTTCTCAGTAGGCAATGAGCACTAAAGATCCGGTGGAGAGCTGCCGGAGGAGGAGCCCCTAAATAGGGTAAGCAGCCAGTACAGCCAGTTACCGGCGCGCTGGCCCTTTAAAATTGCAGAAGCCGGCGCGCGCGCCCTAGAAAGCGGGTACGCGCGCACTGGCCAACACAAGGGTGCAGGGAGCCAGGAACGTGGATGGATGAGTGAGTAGAGTCCGGGGGACAAGTGCGTCCACGGTCCAGCACCCGGACCATGGCGCCACTCGCCCCCGGCACTGGGAGAAGAGTGGTCAGATGGACGCGCCCGCAGCCTGCCCCATGGGCTGCGGTGCCGTTCGTGACAGTACCCCCCCTTAGGTCCTCCCTTCTTCTTTCTAGCCTGGGGAACCTTGTACTAAACCCCTGATCCAGAATATTATCCCCCCGGGCACCAAGGACCTCTCCTGGGGCCCAAACCGCTTTCAATGGAGAAAAAATCTGTTTCCCTTTAGAGACCCCTATCAAGGATCTTTTCACCCAAAAAAATTAATGGCACCGCTACAGGAAAAGGGGCGCCTTACGAAAAAACGGTTCAGAACCAGGGGGTTTTAGAAGGGAAACATGAAAGGAGTTTGGTTCGCATGGAAGGCGGGAGCCGAGTTTGTAGGGCCACCGGTTTAGACGTTTAATCACTTCAAGGCCCACGAAAGGCCCCAATTTTTAACCACAATTTTAAAAGGGGGACAATTTTGGCCAATAACCACACCCTTATCACCGGAAAAAAAACGGAGGGGAACCCTTCGTTTTCCCCTCAGCTTCGGCAGCCAAACTTGAAGTACACGGGGAGTTGGGGCCCCAAAAGACCTTATATCGCACCAATGATCTGCGCTGGAACCCAAAAGGGTGCTAAAGGGAAGGAGGGCAGGGGGGCCCACCGTACAAATGAGAAGGGGAGCCACCCCCGGGCTCATAAACTAAGATTTACAGAATTCTGCCCATGACAGCAATCAGACCATCATCCTATGACCAGAAGAAGTGGCGCAAATATTTCCAGGACCGGGTTTTAAACCCCCTCTACCGACCATGTTTTGGGGGGGGTAACCACAAACGAGTTTTTACCTGAAACTGAGAACAAAGGGGCCCCCAAATTTAGAAAAAAAGTTTTACCCCCCAATCCGAGACGATTTTCAGGGGAAAAACCCTGTAAACAAAAAAGTGGTGAAAAAATAGGTTAGCCAGCGTGGGGCAGAGGGTGGCCTGGCAGCGGGGACAAAATGCGCCATCTTCGAAAACCGACCGTCCCACCCCCGATATGTGTTACAAGAAAAGGGGGAGGGGTTATGAATCCATGGCCACGTGTGACAAGGGGCTGGTATGATGGGGAGGGGGTAAGAAGTCCCGCCGGTTTGTACGGTGTCTTTTTCGCGGGCACAGGGGATGCAGGCTCACAAACTCCTGACAACCCTGGCGGGGGCCGGCCACCAGTAAACCGGGGGGATAAAAGGCAAATTTATAAGGGC
>JAODAL010034260.1:0-44492 GCA_025379985.1 Phyllomedusa bahiana
TTTTGGGGTTATTCATGAAAGAAATGTATGTGTTTGTGTTTTCCCTGTGTGTATGTCTATAAAAATGTGTGTTTTATGTCCTTTTAAATGTGTGGATGTGTAAAGTTCCCTGTGTGTATAAAGTATGTATGCAAATGTGTTTTCCCCCCCTATCACAATACCCCTCATTCACGTGACTAAAACAATCCTGCCTGTGTGTCCTTTTCACCCCGTAAACTACAACCCGATGAAAGAAATTAAAATTTGAATAGAATTTTTTTTACCTGTTTATTTGTCAGGGGGTTTTTCCCATGTTTTTAGCTGCTGCAGCCAGGGTAAGGTAGGTTCCCCCGGCATAAAATGAAAGGGGACATTTTTGAAATGTATTTGACATCAAAACACCCAACTTGTGCCCCCAAATTTTGGTAAACCTTTGCTCTCTTTGAGAAAATATGAATTAGTTTTGTTTTCCTCCCTTTCAATTTCGATGTATAGTTTTTGGGCCCGGGGAGGAAGGGACAGGTCACTTCTTTTTTGGCGCTTAGCGCCACTGATTTATTGTAGTTAATGGAGCAAGCCCCCCTGAAAAGCGCAAATTCCAAAAATTTTTTTTAAACAGGAAAATTTAGGGGTGTTTGAGTAAAAAATGCCCGGGAGTTCACCATGTGAACTGGCCTAAGGGGAAAGTTCAACAGGTACCGGGCACCGCTATACGGGCCCCCTCCCCTTCCATTTCACTTCCCCCTGAAAAAAGGGGGCCCCTGTCACTTTTTTTTACGGGCGGGTTTTGGTTCCCGGGAAAACAACCCCGTAACCAGAGGCCCCCACCCCTATGATTTTACCGTATTTGTGGGGTGCACTTTGGGCGGGTTTCAGCCCCGTTTTTGCCCCAAAAAAACATGTGTATGTTACACCAACGGGGATTGTGGTCTGTAGTTAGCGTTTTAATTTTGCTTAAAAACGCCCAACATACGGGCCCAAAATTATGGTTTAAATTTATAGGTTCACTGAGAGCTATGAAATTTCCCCTTCAGGGGAGAAAAATTTCCCGAGGGACGCAAATGGTTTCAGTTTTTTTTTTGTAAAAAAAAAATGTGCAGTTCACAATGGGGCGTGAAAAAAAAGCTGGGGTGAAAATCCCCCCTACTGAGCAAAAAATTAAAAACAAAGGGCCCCGGGGCCCCCGGGTGTTTTGGGACCCTTGCAACCCCCCCTGGTTTGATCTCTTTTTGATAGGGGTGTTAAACACTGGTCGCTATAGCTTCACACCTGGCTTTACTGCAGCCTATTTGAAGCCCCAAAAAAACACAACCCCGATTTTAAAATGAAAAAAGAAAACAGGGGCTGGGTCAAAAATCAATTTGTGTAGTGAGACAACCCCTTTAATAAAAGTTTCCCACCGGGGCTGAAACGTCTGGGTACATATGTATGTGATTGCTGGTGGGAATTGGGGTCTGTCATTTTTTTCATGGGTTAATTTTTTTTTGGAAAAAGTGTCTTTGTTATAAAAAATATTAAAGAAGAGAGTGCCAAAAGAAAATCTTTTTAAATACTCCCATCTGGGCCATTTTGGTGTTTCCAACAAAGCCCCCATGGGCTAATTCTGTACTGTACTGAAATCGGATTTGAAAGGGAATGGGGAACCCGTAAAAATTTTTTTTTTTTTTCCAAAAGGGCCCCCCCCCCCCCCCCTTTACCAAAATTTGAGATTAAACCCGAATGAAATGGGATCATGCCATGTGCACTTTTTTAATAAAAGGTGTTACATAAATTTTAATTGATTCGGGAAAAAATTATATATTTAGGCGGAAAAACATCCCCCATGGGAAATGCCCCCAAACAAAAAAAAATTTCCCGTCAGTTTCCCATTCTTTTTGCAAAAAAAAGCCCCTTGGTTTAAATGGGGCAGTTTTTGGAAAAGCCCCCTAAAGAGGGGGGTTTTTGCCCAAAAACCCCCTTTTTCCCTTCAGGCCATTTTTTCACTTAAAACAGTGGTTTTCACCCTGTGGGCAATCAATTTTATTGCAAAGCTACAAACCCCTTTCGGACGGCCTCCCTGAATTAGAAAATTTTCCCGGGGGAAATTTGGGGTTTTTCTGAAACAAAAATTTGGGAAACTACCGGTTGGGAACATACAGTATCCATTTTTTTTTGTAAATTTTGTATTATATTTTTCAGGGGGACAATACTGAAAAAAAGGGACCCCTTTCATACCATGAAATTAAACCCACGGCCCATAAATTTGTATAAACCATTTGGGCAACAAAAGCCCAGTAAAACCCCTTTAAGTTAAAAAGGGGCCCAAATTGTGTCCAATTTGCCGTTTCCCCCCCCTCCCGGTGCCCCATGTGACTAAATCATTTTAAACAAGGTCCCCCCGGGTGTGAAATGGGAAGCAGGGGGTTTTTAATTTTGGGTGTTATCGCTCTCATCTGGTCCCTGGAATTTTTTAACATGGGAAACCTTTAAAGGGTAAAGAACTGACTGAGGTTTCTAAAAAAAAGAATTGTTGGTCCAAAATAAAAGATGTCGTAAGCAAATGAGAAGAGGGGCCAAAGACCAAAACAGGGGTTTTTAAAACCTTTCCCATGGAAAAACCAAAAGGGAATTTTGATTCCCAGTTCTCAAAATTTAAAAATTAAAAAAATTGTCTTTTCCCAAAATTAGTTGTATGAGTTTGCCAAAAACCCATTGCTGAAGGGTTAAAGGGTGGGGGGGTCAGGCGGAAAGGGGTCGGGAACCATATATTTGCATAAAATTGGTCTCCCCAATGACACCCCCATAAGAAACCCCTTTTCCCAAAAGATGATAAAACAAAAAAATCCCACAAACTTTTTGGCTAAAGATAAGCAGATGGGGGGACATGGATTACCGGAAACCTGTCCTTTTGGTCTGACGAGCCCAAAGGAAAACTTTTTTTGGTTCTGATGGGCGTCAAGCGTGTGGGGGTGGCAACAAGTGGGGAGTACAAAAAACAGGTAAATTTTTTGCCTAACCAATTAAACCTTTTGGTGTGAGTGTCATGATTTGGGCTGCATGAGTGTTTCCAAACTGTGGGGAAAATGCAAATTCATTGGAGAGAACCATAATCCCAAACTTTTCTTTATCCCCTTCTTCAGAAAAATGGACTGCAGGGCCCGTATTGCAAAATAAGGATCCCCAAACCCCACTTCCAAAAATGACCAATTGGCCTTGGGTAAAAGAAAAAAGGGGGTAGAGATGGGTGAACTGGCCAACATGGGGTTTCCCGGCCTAAAACCCCATAGAGCATCTGTGGAAACTTTCCCCAAAAAAGAAAGGGAGAGGAATGCAAGGGCCCCTAACATCCCCCAAATTTCCCAAAATGTCATATTGTAGGAGTGGAAAAAGGTTTTCCCGTGGCTGCAAAACCCGTGAAACCTACTCATCCCACAACCCCAAAAAAATTAAGGGGAGTGCTGGGGAAAAAAAAAGGTTTCCACACAAAAATATTTAAAAACTTTTTCCCCCAAATTTGTCCTTTCCCCCTTTGGGGGTGTAATCCCCCTTGTTAAAACCCGCAGTTTAACATTAAAGGCTGTGTGTTTGGGCCTTTTATTCCCAGGGCACACCAAATTTTCCCCCTTGGTTTTTAAAAAGTAAAAGCTGGTTTCACTTGGGCTACGTTTTCATTCTATCAAAAATGAAAATAAAAGTACAATATTTAAAAAAATTGTAAAAAAGGGGGGGTAATTTTACTTTTTGTTTAGATACAGGGAGAACTTAAAATACGGTACCCAGATCTGCTTAGTTTTTTTTCACTTTTTTTTTTCCCCAAAAATTTTAAAAATTTAAATGCAAATTTTGATTATGGGGAAAAGTATTAAATAACCTTAAAAATCAAAAATTTCCCTATTTTTCAAAAAAAGGTAAAAATTTTATTTAAAATTTATAAATTTCCCGGGCCCTTTTGGGGGCCTGTCCTCCCACCTGCGGGGAATGGAATGATCCCTTTAAAAAGAATAAGAAAATTTAAAGGGGACGTCCCCCAGGTGATTTTTTGGGATTTTTTTAAAAAATTTGTTGTCACTTTTTTAAGTAAAATTTAACCACTGGTCTGACAAAGTTACATAAAATTTTCTACAAACCCGCACAAAATTTCAATATTAAAAGCAACTTAAAAAGCCAACAAAGAAGGCCCCCCAATCGAACATGAGGGTTTTTTTGGGTTTCAAAAGGTGCATTATTTGGGAACCCCTTTTCCTAAAATGGCCCCAAAAAACGGGGCTTTTAGAATCATAAAACAAGCTTATATATAAAAAATTTTTTTGACTGGGGGGGAAAAATTTAAAAAATAAATTTTTCTAGGGTAAATAAATCTTGACAATTACATTGCACAATATTTTTTTTTTGGGGTGAAATCTTTTAAACCCCTTAAAAGGGCCCACCATTTTGCCCTTCCTGAAAAAAGGGCCCCATTTTTTAAATCTGGCTGTGTACCCTTTTTGTTTAAAAATAAATTTTTTTAAACCTACCTATCAGTGATTCAGAAATGTTTTCCCCCTGACACATTTTGCTTTAAATTAGTAAAAATTTTTTTCCATACAATCCCTTTTTTTTTTGTGAAAAATATCAAAAATTTTTATGAAAAATTTTTAAAAAAAACTGTTTATTTTTAAAGTTCAAAAAATTTCTGCCCTGCAAAATAATTTTTTCCCCCACAGAATAGTTTATAAAATAGCATCTTCCAAAAATCCACCCACAGGTTTTGGGCATTTTTTTTTTAAATTGGGCCATTTTTTTTTATAATTTTGACGGTTAGAAATTTTGTAAATAATTTTCCCCATTTTCCCCAAAAAAATTTGAATATTTCTTTTTTTTTTTGGGAAACCCTTCCCCCTTTTTGATGTGGCTTTGGGGGCCTGTATGTTTGATACCCCCATAAATGAAACCTTCTTAAAGGAAAATAGAAACCCCCCTTTAAATATGTACAAACCCCGGTTTTGGGAAATTTTTTTTTAACCCTTTTTGGTATTTTAAGAAAAAAAGCAAAGGGGGAGGTGAAAATTTTAAAAAGTTCATTTTTGCAATTTTCAATATTTATTCCATTTTTTCACTGGGTATAAAGGTAAAAGTGGGCTAGGTTTAAAAGGAAATTTTAATAAAAAATTTTTCCCCCCGGTCTTGGCCCCTTTTTTTGAAATATCCCAAAATTGGCCCTAGGCTTTTTTGGTAACCCCCCCAGCCCCCGAATAGGAGGCCAAAATACTGGGGCTCTGGGGGCCCCATTTTCAAAAGCGAAATTTTTTTGGCGCCATTTTAAAGGGTTTTAGGACACCCTAAAGGGGGCATAAAATTAATAAAAAACACCCCCAAAAAAAAAACCCATATTTGGCTTTTTGGGGGGGCTTATTTAAAGGGTGGTATGTGCTGTGGAAAGGGAACACCTATTCTGCTTAGTCCGTTCTAGGTGAGGCCCCCAAATTGCAAAAAAATTTTAGAAATAAAACGGAAGGGCCCCCCCCCAAATCAGGGCCCGAGGTTTTCTGCTGGGGCCGTGCGTTGGGCAAGGGCCGGGGCGGGGAGGGGAATTTGGGGGGCGGGGCTGTTGTGGAGGTTTGGGATTTGTGTGGGTTTTTCTGTTTTTTTGGGGGGGATGGTGGGAGCTTTAAACAGGACATATTACAGTGGGGCGTGCAGGAAGCCCGGGAAAAGGGGGGAAGGGGCTTTTTTGTGGGTTTTTCTGACGGCTAATTTTGGTGAGCCCCCTAATAGGGGTGTACCTAAAAAAAGATTAAAAAAAAAAGTGGCTTTACAAACCCCATGTGATCGGGGAACCCCTAACCCCTTTATAAAGGGCCCGGGTTTCGGCGAAACATGTGGGAAAGGTTTAATAAAGTTTTTTAAATTTTTAAATTTTTTCCCCCTCGCTAGAAGTTTTCCCCCAGCTCAGGGGTGTCACCAAAGGGGGCCCTTTTTTGTTCTGTTTCCCTGAGATTAGGGAAAGACTGCCCCCGGTAGTAGGTTGGGAAAACCCCTTTCTGGGGCTAGTACTTTTGCTATAAAATAAAAAGGATTTCCAATTTTTGGTGGTGCTCCCCCCAATTTGATAATTTAAAAAGGGGTTATTCCCTTTTTTCCGAAGCAAAAAAGGGGTTAAAAAGAGAGGTTTTTAAAAAAACCCGTTTTTAACAGTGGGGCATAAAAAGGTTTTAAAGGGGTTGTCCATTACGAGCTTTTTAGCCTGTCAGTGTCCCCGGTAAATTTTAAAATGAGGGGCGTGTTTCTTTGGGCTTCCCCGTTCTGCTCCCTTTCCCCCCCCCAATTTAGCACACAGGCCCGTACGGGAACTTCTATACAGGGGGGGGGGGTTTGCTCTCAGATTTTACCCTGTGTGTCCTGCCAGGGTTTTTTGTTTTCAGGAAGGGTGATCTAAAGGGGTGAGAAAAGGAATATGAAGCTGTGGCTAAAAGAGCAGGGGGGATTTCAAGGGGTTTTCCCATATCCCCCCCTTAGCTTACCCAAATCTCCACATCTCCAGCAAAAAACAAGGGCAAATTTAAAATACTCCAGGGTTTTCTCACTAATACAGGGGAACATAAAGTAAAAACACTGCCCCCCGATCTGTAAAAATTTGTAAAAAGGGCAAAAGTTCCAAAAAACATATCATGATTTTAGAAAAAACAGGCACTTGGGTGGGGCACATCTATCTGGGTAGAAAAGCAGGAGGAGCCCCCACACAGGGTTTAAACCCAAAACAGCATGGAAAACAAGAAAACCAGAGTCCTCCCCCCCCTCCCGAACATTCTGGGGGCGGGGAGGGGGTCTCTGCCCCCGGGCCCCGCTTCAAAGGTGATGAGTCCCTTCAGGGGCCTGACAAAACCCGTAAGATAAGGATCAACAGGTCGGCTACTAAGAAATCTGAGAAAATGAAAGAAATTTAATTTTCTAACAGGGGCTAACTCAAAATCAGTTTGGAACCCTTTGTAATGAAACCCTATATTGGGAAAAGGCATGGTTTAATTAAAAAATCTTTAAATTTAAAAAAACCCCAAACATTTTTAGCGAGACCCAAACCCTTTTAAAAGTTATACATAAAAAAGTTTTCGTTTTTAAATGTTTTTTAAAAAGGGTAGAGAATGATAGAGTTTTTTAAATTTGCCTACGGCAAAAAAAGTAAATATAGTGATTTTAAAAATCCCCTCCCTTTTTTCTCCTTGCGAGATTTTTTTGTCAGTTCCCCTGGCTCTAAATGACAGCCTCCCAAAGCCCTTATGGGTCACTTCCATTACATCTAGTTGCCGTGGGGTATCACTTGGATATTAATCTGGTCAAAAACAATTGTTTTTCTGTATATAAAAAAATCATTTATACGTGCAACAATATTAAACTGCACAGAGCGGGTTTTATAAATTAAAGGGAAAACATCGGTTCGTGATACATGAAATGACATAAAAATCATACATTAATTGATGACTGTGAGATTTGCGGGAAAGCTTAAACCACAAGAAATTATTTTTTTTTCACTGCAGGTTTTTCAGTTGTAGGTGATTTACACATCAAAAATCACAATAAATTAACATTTTTTTTTTTGATACATGAAAAGAACAACCTTTTATGTCAAAGTAGACATTTTCCCGGTTCAATAACAACGAGGATCCGTTATAATTTAATCGAAAAATTGTAAAAAATATGGCAGTGAACATACTATTTAATTTCCGAAGGGCCCCCAATTCAGATTGTACCTCTTAAAAGTGAAACACCCTAAATCCGAAAACTCTCATTTTAAAATTCTTATTAACTTAAAACCCAACATTATTAAAAAAAAAAAAATTTATATCTGGCATATGTTATTTATCATTTTTTAAAGTACCATAATACTCGAGTATAAACCGAGTTTTCAACCAAAAAAAGTGCTAAAAAAATCCGCCCTTGGGTTTCCCGGGTCAGTCGGCGGCCCCGGGCGCTGCGATCCCCCGTCGCCGGCGGGGGACGCTTAGCTATACCCGACCCCCTCCAGAGCGCATACGGGAAAGATACCACTCGGAGCAGAGAGGAGCTTTTTCCCCTGTTCCTATGGCCCCGGACAGCCGCAACTCGCGGGCCCGGATTTTTCCGCACGGCAGAGTTTGGTCATCCCCCGCCTTGCCAAAAGACAGAGCAAGCGCCTGGGGGCGGGGAGCAGCGGCGGAGCAGGTAATGTTTTGTTTTTTTTATTTTTCTTTAAACTGCCTAGGGGGGGCGTATCCTCCCTATACCCTCCATATCCCTGCCTAGGGGGCCATATACCTCCCTTAGCCTCCCTTACCTCCCTATGGGCCATATACCTGCCTATCCTGCTATGGGGCCATATACCTCCTAGGGCCATTATCCTATGGGAATATCCCCGCCTATGGGGGACATAAAAACTGCCTAGGGGGCCAAAAAACCTGCCTATTCCCTCCTGTTGGGAATTATTCCCTATGGGGCCTATATCCCTATAACCTCCAGATGCCATATTCCCCTGCCTATTACCTCCTATGGGGCCCCAAATACCTGCCACTACCCCCTATGGGGCCATATAACTGCTATTCCGCCTATGGGGATTAACGGCCTATTACCTGCCTTTTGGGGGACATATATGCTATGGGCCATATCCCTCCTAAAAACCGCCTATGGGCATATCCCTCTAAAAATTCCCAAGGGGGCTTTACTGCCTATAATGCCTAAAACCTCCTAGGGTACTTACCTGTTTTGGGGGACTTTAAACTGCCTTTAAACCCTGCTTTGGGGCGACTTTAAACTGCTATACTTGTATGGGGAACATATACCTGCCTCTACATACCTAGGGGGGAATTTTTTAAACCCCCCATCCTGTCTTGAAATTTTTATTGGGTACCATTTTTATTTTTTAAATTTCCCATAGTCACTGCATTTTCCACCCAGGCTTATACTCATCAAAAGTTTTCCCAGTTTTTTGGGCAAAAGCGGGTGCCTGGGCTTATATTCCGGGGTGGCTTATAGGAACTGCATTTCTTTTTTTGGGGTTATGAATGTAATTTATGTAACAAACTAGCCTTTTAAAAATCCCAATTTACATTTTTCATTTGAAGCATTTTTTATATAAATACGCAAACTTTGTTAAAAAAAATACCTTCTTGCCCCATGAACTTCAAAGATTTTCTTAAACCCCTTCTGAGGCTGGTCTTTGCTTGCTAGGAGTACCTCGGAATTGATGATGGCCGCATTTGCGCAAAAACCCCCCATTCACGTCTCTGGATTTCCCTCACACATACTCGGTATTTTTAAAAAACCCTACAGAAATAAACGGGAAGAGTGAGCAAAACCCCCCCTCCCTTTTTCCCCTTTGAGGCCAGTTTTTCCCCTTTTTGTTCATTGGGCAAGCAAAAAAAAGGTAAATTAAATAAAAAAAATTAATTTCCTTGGGGAATTGCTATTAGCAGTAATACACATAAACGCTGTCCTTTTGATCTGATATGTCATTTTTTTAAACCCCAAATTAAATAAGAACTTCATTTAAAGTTGAAATTCTACGAGGATGGAGAAAAAGACCCGGGAGAAAAACGCATGCATTTAGATAGTAAGGGGAATTTTCAAATTAAGTGGGGGGTCTGCAAGTCGGCCTCCAGCTTTTGGGAAACTAAAAACCCCGTATGCTTTTATATAATCTAATCAGTGGGCATAAGGGGAGATGTAGTTTTCCCAACGTGGTGACCACTTAGTGATCAACATTTTTTTGGCCCCACATTTGTTTGTACCACCCGGGGTTTTTTTCCCTTTAGTTTTTTAAAATTGTTCTAGTTAACAGTCATACCATAATTTGTTTTATCTGAGCTAATACAGGGTTTTTCTCATGCTCCCCATGGTTCATGTACCTGCATATACGCAGTTTGGGGCCCCCAGAAATGAATCTCTTTTAATGGAATTCCAGTGGGAACTGCAGATTTTAAAGGCTATCCTTCATTTGCCATAAAGTTAGGGGTTTTAACACCCTTTGGCTTAGGGAGAAGAAGACTTTGGGTCGGTGGACAAAATTTAATACCCCCACCCCCCAGTAAACATACCCAAACCCGACAGGTGTAAAAGGCCATAGCACCACTTTTCCTAACCCAAACCCCCCGGGGAGCCATTTTGGCCTCTCTGACAGAGCCCATTTTTTTAAATCTGTCAGTTCACTTTTGTGAGAAAAATTTTTGACACTTTAACCCTACCCAGTGATTCAGAAATTTTTCCCCCTCGTGACACATTGGCTTTAAGAAGTAAAATTTTTGGTCAAAAAATGCTTGTTTTTTGTAAAAAAATATCAAAAAATCTGAAAAATTTGAAAAATTTTTCCCAATTTTAAACTTCAAAATTTCTGCATGTAAGACAGAAAAGTTATTCCATCAAAATAGTTTATAACTAGCATTTCATATGACTTTGTAGGTTGGGATATTTTTTTAAAATTTTTTTTTTTTTTACCACATTAGGGGGCTTAAAAATTTTGTATAATTTTCAAATTTTTTAACAAAATTTTCAATATAAAATTTTTTTTAGGGACCATCGTTCAAAAACTTCGATTGGGCCCGTATTTTAGGTACCCGCATAATACCCCATCTTAAAACTCACCCCTTAAAGTATTCAAAAGCATTTAGAATTTATTAAAGCCATTAGGTGTTTCACAGGAATTAAAACAAAATGGGAAGTGAAATTTCAAAATTTCACTTTTTTTGCGATTTTTTAATTTTTTACATTTTCCAAAGAATAAAAAGGGAAAAATTTATAGGAAATTTTCAACCCTTTAAAATTGAAATTCCCCAGATTTTTCCGTTTTCAAAATAACCCATTGAGGCCCTAGTGATTATTTGGCTCAACCCCCAAGCCCCCCGAAAGAGGAGCACCTAGTGGGCTCTGGGGCTCATTTTTTTTATGATTTTCCCCTTTGGTGCCATTTCGGTATGGGAACCCTAAGGTGCTAAAACTTAAAAAACCCCCTAAAAATACCCCCTATGGAAAAATACACCCCTTAAGGAAAAAATTTCCCGGGTGTAGTGAGATATCGACTCCCCGAGTGTCCCAAAATTTTTTGCGTTTGGGTGTGAAAGAAAAAAAAATTTTTTTTTTCCAATAATCTGCAATTTTAGTGAAAAAGTTTTATTTTTAAAGGGAATTTGGTAAAAAAAAGCACCCAAAACTTTTTTACCAATTCTTCCAAATTCGGGGAATACCCTCCATTGGGGGTACTGCTGTTTGGGGCAGGCGGGTACAAAGGGGAGGGAGACTATTTTGGGTTTTGGGGAACCCGATTTTGGTGGGGCCATGTGCATTTCAAAGCCCCAAAGTACCAAACAGTGAAACCTTCCAGAAAATTTCCCCATTTGGATTCAGCCCCTCATAAATTTATCTAGGGGTTTTTTTGTACATTTTGGGGCACAGGTGTTCCAAAGTTTTTTTTTTTTTTGCATTGGCCCGAAATGAGGGGAAACCGCAATTCCCCCAGGTTTTTTTTGGCTTCAATTTTACAGCTTCGCCGTTTCATTAAAAGACAGGATATCTTTACTATGGGGGGGACAAAAGCAATGTAAGATTTTAATGTTTTTTTTTTAAATTTTTTTTACTTTTCCAAAAGAAATAGGCCATAAAAAATTGCGTTTTATGTTGCCTGTTCATAGCCTAACGTTTTATTTTTTTGTTACGGAGCTGATTATGGCTTGTTTTTTTTGGGGGAGTTGACGTTTTTTTTTAGTACCTTTTTGGGGGGGCATAGCCACTTTGATCATTTTTATTTAAAGGGTTTTTGTGAGGGATTTTGAAAAAAAATAACATTCCCGGTAGGTTTTTTTTTTTTAAATTTTTTTAAAAGGGTCACCGTGCAGTATAAAATAAATTTTTTAAATGCAGGCGATACGATTACAGCGATACCCAATTTGATATTTTTTTTAAGTTTTACGCTTTTTCACAATAAAAAATTTTTTATTTTAAAAAGGAAAAAAAAACGTTTTTTTCATCGCCAAGTCTGAAGCCAAAACTTTTTTTTTTTTTTTTCTGTTCGGGGCTGTTTTGGGGGGGTTTTTTTTTTTGCGGGAAGTTTTACGTTTTTTTTGTTATCATTTTTTTTGGGGGCCCCAAAATTTTTGATCGTTTTAAATCCGTTTTTTTGGGAAGGGGGGTGAAAAAAAATAAATGCAAACCCTAGTAGTGTTTTTTTTTTTTTTTTTTAACAGGCTCACCCCTGCGTACCATGACCAATTTTTTACCCCTCTGGTCGTACGTTACGGCAATACCCTATTTTATATTTTTTTTTTATTTTGAACACTTTTAAAAAAAAAAAAATGTTTTTAAATTTGTTAAATAATATTTAGCTCGCTGTCTTCTGTGAGCCATAACTTTTTTATTTTTCCGTAGCAGAGACGTTAAGGGCTTTTTTTTTTTGCGGGATGAAATGAAGTTTTAAAATTGGGACAACTTTGGGTTTATATGACTTTTTTTTTTTCGCTTTTTATTCCCCTTTTTTGTGTGCAGGGTTACAAAAATCGAAAATTTTGTGACTGTTTTTTTTTTTGTTTTTTTTTCGGCGTTTACCGTACGGGTTTTTTAAGTGACAGATTTTAGGGTGGGGGCATTACGCACCCAGCAATACCAAATATGGGTACTTTATTATTTTTGATTTTTTGGGGGCATTGGCGTTTGTAAAGGGGAAAAGGGTGGTGTCGTGTTTTTTTTTTTTTTTTTGTGTTTGTGTTTTATTTTTTTTTTCACTTTGACATTATTTTTACTTTTTTTTTTTACTTTTTTTTACTTTTTTTTTCAAACAGCAATCACAGTTTGCTGTTAGAAGGCAGGCCCCGTGCACAGTAATAGTACTGTTACGGGCTGATGACAAATAATGTACCCCCACAATGCATTGCGGCATGGTGACACACAGGGGACCCTGGGGAAATGCCTTCACTTCCCCCCGACCATCAACAGGAGATCTGCTGCATACAGTGCAGCAGGACGGGAGCAGGGGGAGGGGTCACTCCTCCTCCGCGGGTTTATTATCGCACCCCGACAGGCTGCGGAAAAAGAAGCGGTAATCCCCGGCCGGAGTGAGCTCCGACCGGGTTTAACGGGATGCGGCCAGCGGTAATTACCCTTGGGGCCCAGTGCGATCGCGGGGGCCGGCTCGTCCCGAAGCCCGCCCGACGCCCGGACCCCTATGCATCGTCCATTTGCGGAAGTCACTTCCCCCCTAGGGGTATGCAACGTCCAATTCGGGAAGGGGTTTTTAACATTTAAACAGGCTTAAAACCCCTAAACTTAACCAAACCTTTTCCTGAAGAAGGTCCTGGAAAGGGGTTTCCTTTCCTATTTATCAAAAACCCCTAGAAATGACGTGACACCAGTGCTACACTTACCCTTTTTGCACTCACGGGCCCCAAGGACGCAATTTACTTGTCAACGTTTTTTTTGATTTTATTAAGCCAGGAAAAACCCCCTTTTTTTTACAACCTGACCTAAAAAATATGTGAAACCCCCCCCATCCCGCGCACTTCCAAGACTTTTACCACCTCCAGGACCTTTTTTTTCCCCGCGCGCCATGACAAAAAAAATGCTTTTTACCAATACCTTAAACTAAAAAAAAGGGGGGGTGTCTCTCTTGCCCAAATCTCCTAAAAAATGGCCAACCAACCCCCAACCCCACTATAAAAACACTTCCCCCCTCTCCACTTGCCCGCCCCCTTTACACTACCAATCCCAACCCCTTATCCCTACCAAAAAACCCACCCTGCTTCTTCTAATTAAATAAAGCCTCTTCTTTATCTGCGGCCGCTCCGCTGCTCCCATTAAGGAACGTAAAAAAAAATGGTGATCAACATGCTGGATACTTTATTAGGTTGGTTTTTTTCCCCAAAAGGGGGTAAATTTTGGCGCGCATTTTGCCAATATTTGCGTCTAAAAATGCTCAAAAATTTCCCGTAATCCATATGTCTCCTCTCCCCGCTGAACAATACGGTCATAAATTTTATGTGTGGGGAGATAAGTGACATGTCAAAAATTTGCGGCAAGTACCTGCCGCAAGTACTGAATGTCAATGGGCAACCCTTCTCCGCAGTAGTATGCGCGTATTAGCGCAAGCTCCCGAAAGTCACGATGTACGCACCCCAGTATATCGTGTGAACATATGTGAGCATATGTCTCTTGAGAACTAAGGATTACCGTAATTTCGGCCTGCATCTTGCCTGTGTTAGATTGCAAATACGCTGCGAAATGCACGCCGAAATTACCCGGTGTGAACATACCCTTAGGCTTATTGGCATAATGGCTTCCATTTTTATTATTTTTTTCGTAGAAAGCCAAAAGATGACAAATGCAACTGTACATCATTGTTTTCTTTTCTTTGTCTCAACTGTATGCCCAAAACATGAAACAGTTCCCTCCAAAATGGCTCGTGACTTGTGTAGAAAATCACTACTAATTCTTTCCTTGTAATCTAAAACTATTTCCGAGCCCTTACTCCATTATAATGCCAATGACTTTCTCAGAGCCATTCTCGGTCATCATTGTTACTATAGCAATGAAATCAGTGGCGTGTATGCAGTGAAATCCTATACTCCCTGTAGCTGTCCTAAGAATAAACACTAGCAATGTTTGCCTCTTATTCTCTTAAATTATTATTCCATTTTAATAGGGCAGACTGTATAATAAGAGGACACTATAAAATCTAGGAATTCTGATGACAATGGTAAGATTTTTGCTCGTCATCTAAAAACCCTTAAAGTTAAACATGGTTATTCTGTATATGACTATAAGCTATAAACTAAATAAATACAATTTAGAAAGATCTTCTCAGGCTACATGACAATGTTCTCAACTAGATACAAGTCCAGAACAAGGCATTTTGGCACCATAGGCAATATGGACAATGGTGCTCGTCCTGGAAAAGATTTTAATCTCTGGTCCTGACCTGATGTATGGCGCCTTAAACTGTGCCCACCCCCGTTAGGGGAAATGGAGGTGCAGTATGAATGACACCTTATCTTTATCCTGTGGGTCCCTATGATTTCAATTAATTTTTTTCACTTGCTTTCCAGTGGCATTTTCTGAGAACAATAAGTTTTTTGATTTTTCCACCTCTGGACCAGGGACTTTTTGATCGCTATTTATTCAAATTTTTGGGGGGGAAAATCGACCAAAAAAAAACAAAAAAAAAAACATGGTGCTCGCCATGCGTTATTTATAAGATTATATATTAACAGGTTGGACTTTTACAGACACAGTGATGTCAATACTGTTTAATTTTTTGGTTGTTTTCCTTTTTTTTCAAGATGGGGAGAGAGTGATTGTTTTACACTTTTTAATATTTTTTTTTCCATAACTTTTTAACATCTTTTTACTGGTAATTTTAGTCACTCTATGGTACTCAAACACTTGTACACTATTCTGTGATACTGATGTATTGCAGAATAGTGTGCACTTACAGCTCTCCTGCGGTGACCGTGGCATATAAGGTTATGTCCACAGAGCACTGGCTTTCAGACGGTTTTCAAATGTAAAAACGGTCTGTTAACCGATTGTCAACCATCCTCTTAGACTTTAATAGAAGATTTGAGCTGTAGTCTACACGGTTCGGATTTTCTGACGGCAAATCTGACCGTCAAAAAAACTTTGAACATGTTAATTCTTCTGCATCGTTTTCAGGCGAAACATGAACTGTTCAATAAAGGGGGACGGCTGAATTCGCAAACCGCGGCAGAAAAACCGTTCCCCTTTACATTCATAAAAATACTGATGAACAAACACTCACGGACCTACTACCCATGAGGGGAGTGATTGGTAGTATTAGAATCACATGTAGAAAAAGGTTACATAAGGTACCAGTCTGGCTTACAACCTACTGGTGACACCCACGATTTGATTGAGCGGGTTTTGCTTGCAATCCAAGTGCCTACCCCTTTGGGCATTACAGGAAATTGGAAAAAAATTAATAATGATGCAAAATCAACCATGAAAATTTGTAAATCATACAAACCAAAAATTGACCTTTTTTGCACAAATTGTGTTTTTTTTTTTACTATGTCCAAAGCAGAACTGACTTCCCCAGTGAACCATCAACAGAAATTTTTATTTTCAGGTGGCAAAAAAAAAATTTTTTTAAATGAAATTATATTAAATAAAATTGAAAAAAAATTAGAGATTTTACTTAAATTATTTTATTTTATAACAGGATTTTATTTGATAACAATAGCAGTCTAAAATAACCCGCGTACTGCGAGGGTGGACGTTTCCCATGCGAAAATGTCGGTGAGAAATTCATCTAGCAATGCAGCGTTATAAGACTATGTCTACACAGCTAAGATAAAATACCGTCGGAAATCTGACGGTATGTTTATTTTGTCACACCGTGGTTTTTTGCACAAAAAACGCAGTCGGAATTTGGATTCCCGCCAACCCATTGAATCATTGAGGCTACAGGAATCAGGCAGAAGATAGAACATTCTCTATCTTCTCCAAGATGGCCGGTGGCTCAGTAGAGAATCCATGCTGTGTAACTACAGCACGATTTTCTATTGAGGTCTACAAGCAAAGGATTACAGTCGGTTTTCGCGGATCTAAATTACGCTTTTAAACCCATTCTGTGTTGTGTAGATATAGCCTAAGGGTATTCAAAAATATCAATGCATTATCATGCGATTTACTTTCCCAGTTCTGAAATGGCCAATAGGGGAACCTTCATAAATCTAAATTTTTTTGGGGTTTTACTTGTATTTTCACGCTGTGGGTTTTTTTGATAAAATGGGTTTCTATGATTGGTGGCATAACAGCTACAACCTTTCAGATAGGGTCTCAAGTTACTTGGTTGTTAATTTCAAGGCTGGACTGACATATAGGGCGACATATATGAACGGGAAGGAAACACGTTTCTGGGCGGCTTTTTAGCCAAAAACACCTGTCGCAGCACTGTTTTATAGATGTATGAAAAGTCGTATGGCAAAACCTGGTGCATTCTGCACCAGACACAACACTTCTGAATGCGGCAAAGATATGCTATGCAAGGCATTCAACGCGCCGGATTTATGAATCCACATACAACACTTTCCTACATTCGGGTGCATTCTACACTAAGAAAAAGCGATTTAGAACTGGCAAGTCGGTGCCAAAGTTCATACATGTCGCCTATAGTGTCTATTAAACCTACTAGTATGGGGTAAAATGCTATGCAGAAAACAGAGAACTACGTCCACTTCTACTACATTACATGACATCAATATAACAAATGACTGCTTAGGCCCAGTATTTATTTTGTTGTGGAAAGCATGCAGATTCCATACTGAGTTTTCCCCAGCAAAGTCCACATGGAAAATAATTCCTTTATATTTAATGCAAATCCACGCTGTATAAGCGTTTTCTAATCCACAAGGATTTCATGTGGAATAAGCAACATGGAAACTGTGTCAGAACATATGACCTTATTAATCATTGAATAGGGCTAATCCACTTTCCAATACAACACATACAAAGAAAATTTGACCGACACAAAACGCACATCAGAGTTGGTCACGTTCCCTGCATATCAGGTAAAATGCATTTTTTTAATCCATTTATGAACTTTTGGTAGTTGGATTTGCTGCTCTACAGTCAAGTCCCAATATTAATACTACCAGCTAATATCCAGTGACCGCTGTGTGCGGCACAGACAGCAGCTAAATAGGCTGGGAGTGACTCAATAAGGTCCTGGTAGGTGGTCACAGGTATCTGGAGCCATGGTGACTACATCCCACAGATGCTGGAGGGTGCATGGGGGAGGATCTATACAGTGAATATGATGAACGAGGTGGTTCCACAGATACTCAATTAGGTTTAAGTCTGGGTAAGTTAGGGGGCCAAGGGTTGTACTTGGAAGTCTTGGCCATGCTCTTCCAACTAATGTTGGACATTTCTAGCCATGTAGATGTATATGTACAGCACTATGTAAATTCAGAAGCAGGTGCTCATTAAAGTACTGGTCAATCCAATAAACATATAGAATAAAGTCAACTGCACACCAATCATAGTCTCTTGTTGATATGATGCAAACAAACGTTGTCTTTATTGTTATCCAAAAGAGAGCTCCACATGCATTTGATCTACGTAAAAATATGACAATCAATAATAATGACGTTTCGGTCATACTTGTCACGATGGTCTACAGGTGACAGTCTTGGGATGCGGCCATAGCATGTCAGGGGCAACAATCTATCCGATTAAGCATTAACCACGCTCACTTTAGAAGGCAGCCCTGTGCCAGAGGTCCGACTGCGACACTGCTGTGAAAATTAAATACCGTACCTTTCTGATGATGCAGCTTTGTTAGCAGAGGCACAGTGATTATCTGTCTGCTTCATAGCCCCATACGCAATGGAGTTCATTGAACTGCTCTTCTAGACACACACACCCTGGTGCATTTTGGCAGTGAGCTGCTCCACTGTCAGTCCACCATCACACACCTTCGTAGCCGATGCTAGTTTGGCAGTGAGCTGCTCCCATGTAGTGTCCGTCCACCATCCCACACCTTCGTAGCCAATGCTCACCTCTCACACCAATGGCAAACGATACTTTGCAGTTTCCACGTCACTTACTTACAATGGAGCCATTTGCTATTATGCTATTATGTATAGTAGTATAATGTTGTACCGTGTTAGCCATAGAAAGTAGTAGAAGAGTGAGGAAATCAGGCGATACCTTTTAGAGGCTAACTGAGTATATTTGATAGTGAGCTTTCGAGAGTACTAGCTCCCTTCTTCAGACATGGTGTTATACCATGGTGTATAACACCATAACACCATGTCTGAAGAAGGGAGCTAGCACTCTCGAAAGCTCACTATCAAATATACTCAGTTAGCCTCTAAAAGGTATCGCCTGACTTCTTCACTCTTCTGCTATTATGTATAGTAAGCAATATATAAGTAAATATTTGAATGTGTTTGCAATAAATATACATATGATAGAGACAGGGATTATGTGGTTAAATGAACATACAAATTATGAAGACAGGGATAATGGGCAACATGTATGAATGGGGCTGCACCAGAAGTCTGGCGTCTTTTCAGGGCAAAAACTGGCACAGCTCTGAGATCAAAGGCGTGCCACACTACAACCGTACATATTTATGACTATCGGCAAATCCAGGAATTACTGCTGGAACAGGTAGAGCACTTTAAACGTAGTTTACCTGCGCCAGAATTGTCGCTCAGTAGCTAGAAAGGGCTAAATCTATGACCCGCAGTAGAACAGGTTCGTAGATTCAGGCGCATTCTACACTACTAATGTGTGGCACAAAAATGATGCCTGGGCACCAAAAATCATGTCGCACCATGTGGTTAAATGAACATACAGATAATATAGACAGGGATTATGTGGTGAAATAAACATACAGAACAGAGATTATGTGGTAAAATGAACATACAGATGGTATACACAGGGATTACGTGATTAAATGAATATACAGATGATATACACAGGGATTTTGTGGTTAAATGAACATATAGATGTTTGTATGTTGTTAAAAGTAAGACAGTTGATCATCATTTTGGGACCTTCTCTTCAATAACACGTAGTCCAATGAATGATGCATAACACTACAAACACCTGAGTCAACAATCATATACAAGTCTACTTTAGGACATTTTCAGAAATCTTCCACTGTTATGTCTAAAAACAAGTTCATTCACTACAGAAGGAGTCACTGGTTACATTTCCTTGGCTCTCAATAAATGTTTGCAGTTTTCATCAATATCTGCTCTCCCTGTGGCCTCTTTACCTATTTACCTGTATCTCCATCTTACCCGAGTATAAATTGAAGGTATAATAAAATACATAACATATAGTTACACTATATTCAATGTCACCAACCACTGTGTAAGGGGAAATAAGGACCATCTAAGTTATGTTACATTTCTATATTTTAAAGGACTAACCTTCGGCTTACTCAGACCTTCCTTGAAGAGGGTTTGGTTGTCAAGGAAATATACTAAGCCATGTTTGCAGATCTGAAACTCAAGCTTGTTTTTTGACAAGCCTTAAACACTGACATGAGTGGAAAGACATGTTGTATGGTGTTCCAACTTGTTCATCCTTAAACTTAACCAACAATTTCCAAAAAATCTATAACCACATTACATTACAACCACATTACAAATCCATTCAGTGTTAAGATCAATGTAGTTAAAATATGGGTAAACAAGCAACACAAAAGCATATCTGTGCAGGCCACACAGGAGTGCCGTGCTCATGGGAAGCCTGACAGCTGCAGACAACGTCTCAGTTCTGTCATAGGAGAAACATGATTAATGGCTCCAAGGCCAGTCATGTACAAGTCACACTGAAAGTGTTGCTGATGTTCCATTACTAACCAATCACCATAAAACTATCCAGTGTAAACAAGCATGCCTATTAGGCCGTGTTCACACGGCTTATTCACGCCGGATTTGTGAGCCGTATTGCGCTCGCAAATCCGCCGTGAATAAGGGGCGGGACGGGGGCGGGGCCGGAGCGCGGCGGGGGCGGCGCTCCCCCGGCCCCATAGACTGTCATTATCTACGGCGCGTACGCGCAGTAAATAATGTGCATGTCACTTTCTCCCGGCCCGGCGGATTCGCCGAGCTGTAAGGAGCTACGGTATCCACTGTTCTCTATGAGAACTGTGGATTACCGTAATTACTGCGACGGATTGGCGCCGTACTGCAGCGCAAATCCGGCGCGGAGTACGGCGCCAATCTGCAGACAAATAAGCTGTGTGAACAAGGCCTTATAGTGTATTGTTACAACATTAAAATAGATTTGATGTATTATACTTGCTAACTCCGCTTCTCAATAAAGTTTAGGTTCACAAAGCTAAAGTACAATACCTTCAAATTGACATCAATAGTCCCTCAAGTTACAGTGGCCTCAAGATACAATATTTTCAACATACAATGATCTTCCCTGGGACACTATACCTTGAAACCAGACTCACCATACAATCAGGGCTGTGAAGTCAGAGTCGGAGTCTATTTTGCAGGAGTCGGAGTCAGAGTTGTCATAAAATGGACCGGCTCTGACTCCGAAAATATGTAATAAGTTGGTCCAGTTAGTTTGATGCAGTGCAAAGAGCAAGAGGAATTGGGTCCGGCCAGTGCTACTGTTCCCATATCTTAAAGGGGTTTTATCGTTACAAAGATCATGTCTCAGATTATGGGGACAGTAAAAATAAGCACTTTTGTAATTGAGTTGCATTACCTCAGTCACTTGGTTTAGCAGATATCAGCTTCTCTGTAAATCTGTATTCTGTTTCTGCTGTTGCTCTGTTGCTGGTCGGAACACCCCCTGGTCAATTCCCTAGACACGCCCCCTGCACTGTGATTGGCTGGCTGACATTTCATTCAGCCTGTTGGGATACGCCCCTAGACAGGAAACGCCCCGGCCACGCCCCCCTGCGCTGTGATTGGCTGCCTGCACACTCTGTGTTTACTCCCCTCTGAGCTGTTAAAATTGATAGTGAAACCAAGGTCTGCTGGCTCTATGTACATCTCTCAGCTCTATGGTGATGATCTGGGCAATGACTGGCTGTTTAAAGGGCTTTTGCCAAGAGGTTGTTTCACCTCCTCACAGATCCAGTCCTTAAGCTGCTACTTTGAAAAGAGGGCGTTCTGTTCCTCAGGGCTAATGCAAGCCCCGCCTTCTTATGACGTCATCATTTGTAGTGTATAACATAAGGATTCAACACTGTGTCTGCATAAGCTGCTTGTATAGTGCAGTGCTTAGCTGATCCACTCTGCAAGACAGAGGTTAGGAGTTCAAGTCCCATCAGTATTTTTTTTTTCTTTTATAAATTGTACACATGTAAAGATATGAAAATATATGTGTAGACATCTATAATTTTATTCATATACAAACAAAGCTCCTCTATATAGTTTCCCATTGTCACAGTAGTCACACCAAGCACTTCCAACATATGTGATACAATGCATATATTCTGGGGGATGAGACATGATATAGGGGAGCTTTGTATGTTTATATATATCATTATAGAGATTGACATATATATTTTAGGTCTCTCTACATATGTGTAGAATTTAGGGGGGGAAAAAAATATACTCTGTGAGGGGACTAGAACTCCAAACCCCTTTGTTGTAAAAGCAATACTCTATCACTGCTCTACCGCTGCACCAACAGCCCAAGTTATTTAGAAGCTGAGCAGGGCCTTCTCTCAAAGCTGATTTGCTTCTCCCCCCATTGTTTTCACTCACATGTCACTGACAGGAAGCAGAGATCTTTACTTGAAGCTGACATTTTTCCTTGTAGTTGAGTAAAGGTCTCTGCCTGTTGTCAGTACAATTTGGGTGAACACCACTAGAAGTTAAAGCTGCTGGCTTTCAGCGTCATTTGTGTGTAAACTAAGACATATGACAGGTGCTTGCTGGTGTTTGGAGCCTCAAGGCTGCAGACATAAGAAGCATGCAGGAGGCTACAGAGCTGTTATATCCAGACAACCTTCTGCATCCCCTGCTTCATACAAAATGATGATGTCACAGGTCTTCAGTGAGGGGAGACACGCCTCCTGGGAGGAGAGACACGCCTGCTGAGAGGAGAGACACGCCCCTGGATTTCAAACTCAATCTGAGAGAATTAGCTGAACAGCTCAAACAGCTTAAACGATAACACCCCTTTAAGTCTTATCACATGAGGAGTGTAATTGAAGACATGGAGCAGGCAAAGCGCTGCCCAAGGGGAAAAGATTCTGCTCCCATGGCAAACAGATTTCAGCAAAATTTTTCACCTGCTTTCAAAGAAGTAGAAGAGTTCAACCATTCATCAAAACTGACTGTGGCGATTCCTTTATACCCTGACATTGTTAGAGATGTTTCCCCTGTGGTCACCACTTTGCCACCAACCCAAGTTAGTGTAGAGAGGCCGTTCTCTAGCCTGGAAATAATGAGATCAGATGTGAGGTCATGTATGCAGGGTCTGATGGAGGCATTACTATTTCTCAGAACAAATTCAGAGACTCCACAAATGTTCCTGCAGTGTTTTGCATATTTACTATTTTTTTTGTGTTCTAAAGTCATATCCAATAAATATATTTTACACTGACAAGCAAAATGGTAACAATGTTTTGAACTTGTGAATTTCAGGCTCCATATCTCACCATCCACTACAGCTTTGTTCATGAGACTACTGTAATTGTATATACAGTCATCTTACCTATCTTATACATAAATTTGACTTTTAAGTATTTAGCATCTGCTCAGTTCTGCAGATCCTTTCCTGTAACTGCATTGTTACCGTTTTGCTCCTAAAAATCAAAATGTTAATTTGTATTATTTTGTTAGTATTTGGAAAATCCACCTTTGGTTTTCAATACTGCCTGAATCCTTCTGGGCTCTGGATCAGATTCAAGCATATCTTGACCAAAATCTGTTCCTAGGTCTCTTCTACACATTCCCAATGTTGGTGCAGACTGGACTTGTGGAAGGATATTCAAAATGTTTGACCCAAGTCATACAGTTTAAGGGCAATGCTACCAAATACTAATGAAATGTATGTAAACTTTTGACTTTGCAGAAAGTAATAAAAATGCCTTAAAAAATTCTCTGTCTCATTATTCTGGCAATTGGCAAATGTAAATAATTGTGGTTCCTAATTGACCTAAAACAGGTAAGGTTTATTCTGAGTTCAGGTCAGATAGTGAGGAAAACATGCAGGTGTGTCTTTTTATATGGTGTATGTAAACTTCTGCTTTCAACTGTACATCCAATACTTCGGACATTATCACACATGCTGACTACACGGAAAACGCTGAGACTGAGGGGCTTAAACATAAACGTAAACATTCTTGGCTAAAATCCTGAAATGCCCACCTGACTCCCCTATGAAAATGGACTGCCTCCATAAAGCCCTGATGTCCACATCCTCAGAACCATGCTTCCAACAGACGTTTTTCCCAGATTCATTATTTAAAAAGAAAAGGAGCCATCTGACTCGCTACTAAAGACTATAAGTTACTTCCTCATAATGAAGCACTACTACCCTTCCAGATCTATAACTATATGCAGCTTTGAAACCATTACCTACGTAAACATAACAAATATTATCCACGTCTCTAATATGTGGAAGGAATAAATTTCGACTTAACACACCGTAAAAGGTCCAAACCTCAAAAAAAAAAAAAAAAAACAACTTTTAATAAATCACTTAAAATATATCTCTGTTGTATACAAAACAATTTCCATTCAGGACATCTATTCTACGTGAAAAAATTACGAGGGGGAAGGAGGAATTGTTCAGTCTATCGTTTTACTTTCCCTTTATAAATGTTTACCCTCCCCTGACCCTCAGCCGAGACCCCACCCCTAAAGGGGCGACCCCCAACAGTCTAGTCCCTGTTACACGCTGCACAGTCCTTTCACTGTATGATATTTCAATAGAAACGGTAAATCTATCTGTGTCAGGTTGCTTTCACACGGTGCGTTTTTGGTGCGTTTTTGATGCGTTTTTCAATGCATTTTTTGTGCAGGAAGGTACAGCAATTAATGCTGTACACTACTGCACACCAATCGCGGGAAATATCGCGGTAAAATCGCGGTAATTACCGCGATTTTTGTGCAGCAATGTACAGCATTAATTACTGTACCTTCCTACACAAAAAATGCATTGAAAAACGCATCAAAAACGCACCGTGTGAAAGCACCCTCAGGGTCTTGACAAGGAAACAAGTACAGTCAATTTCCAATTACTGACGGAACACAACTTTCCTTTCTTACTGGGTTCCACTTTTAGGGCATGTTCACACAGCGTTTTTGGTCGAGGTTTTGGACAAGGTTTTCGGAGCGTTTCCTCGCCCAAAACCTCGTCCAAAACGCCCCCAGTTCATTTCAGTGATTCCTATGTAAAAACTCGTTGTAGTTCATACACGACGTGGTTTTTACACGCGTCTTTGGAAGCAATGAAATAGGCCTCGTTCACACGACGTGTTTGGCCGCGGTTATGGCCGCGGGTTCCGTCGCGGTTTCCGCGGCCAAAACCGCGGCCAAATCGCGCCTAGTTTATTAACATGGTTTCCTATTGGAAACCGCGTTAATATTCACACGCCGCGGGTTTGGCCGCGGCTTTGGGGCCGTGGCCTTGCCACGCGTGTTTGATAACTCTCCTGTCAATTCTTCCCAGGGAGTCCTCAGCGCAGCAGCCGTGCGGTGTTGCCGCGGGCGTCGCTGCAGGTGTCGCCGTGGGTGGTGCGCGGTTCGCGGCGCGGTTTGCCCCCTACCTATTAATTGGCATGGGGGCAAACCCTCTCCGCAAGCTGCGCCCCACCCGCGCCTAGACCACGCCCAGCGCCCGCGCCGCAAACCCGTGTTGGGAGACGTGAGTTTGCAGCGAGGTCAGTACGAGGTTCGGTCGCGGGAACCGCGGCGAAAGCCGCGCTTAACCCGCAGCCAAACCCATCGTGTGAACGAGGCCAAAGAAGTGTCATGTTGTAGGCGCGAGTTGTAGGCGCGGTTTTGACGCGTTTCGGTGCGGTTTTCGCAGCCGTTTTTGTCCTGGCTATTCATTTGTATGGGTGAAAACCTCGTCGAAAACCTGATAAAAAACCTGATCAAAACCTCGTCTGAAGAAGAGTGTTTCAGGCGAGGATTTGATGTGGTTTGGACGAGTTTTGGACGAGGAAACGCTCCGAAAACCTCATCCAAAAACGCAGTATGAACATGCCCTTAACCTGCTACAACAGGCAGTCTGCTATTTTTCATCAACTGGGGGAAGCTCTTGACATATTCTCAAGGAAATCCCAAACGACCCCTTATAAGAAGCCATAAAAAGACACCCTAATGGGTTGATTTCAACCCCCACATCTATATGGGTATTGATTGACAAGTGATTATCTTAGTTTCTCCCAGCACATTTATACAGAACACAAGGCAAAGCCTAGTTTATTACTTCATGTCTGTCTAACTGGGCTTCCCTGGTCAAGTAGATTTATAGCTGAAAACAGTAAAGCGATATTTAGTCTGCAAAGGTTCTCTGGTGGCCTCTGGCCTTATAATACCCTATTTGCACATTCTCTCTAAACACGGGTTTATATTGTATATTTTATACGGATTTATGTAGGTTTATATTGTATTTTGGATTAACTGACCACGGCTTTTCCATGCAAAGTCACTTAGTTTACCCCACAAGGAGCAGCTTTTTTAATGTTTTCTCTGTATTCCTCAGGTTTGTAAACAATGGAAATAAAGATAATTAATAATTAAAGATTGCCTATCTCTTTGAAGCAGGAGGAAGAAGAGTCGCCCTTCAATAGCCTTTCCCTTTTCAAGTTTACCTAGATAGGTTTACTCATTGATGTACTCTCTGTAAGAGGATGCAATGGTCATGTTTTTATTGTATTGTTGCTGCTTACTTTCAATTGCTCTTTATTTTTTCTCACTAACCCCTAACTTCTAGTTACTTCAATAACACTCAAAGAGCCCAGAGAATGGCCCATAAATGGGCATAGCTTGCACAAGGCGTTACCTTGAGCAGCTTCTGTGGATAGTATATCACAAGGCATTATGGGAAAGAAGCTGAGAAGCTCAAGTGCCCTCTATTGGATGTAACAAATCCTCAATTTGCTTTGGACCCAATGAGTCTTTAGAAAGTAAAAGGGATATTAGCCGAGCGACCATCACCCGATCTGCAGACAACTGTTTCGGGGTTTTGCCCCTTATCAGTGCAGAGCAGAGCGATACAGGCTGGCTGGGTGGGAGGCAATGAGTGGCTCAGAAAGGGGACTATCTAGTCAAATTGAGGATATGTTACATCCAATAGAGGGCGCTTGAGCTTCTACGCTCCTTTCCCACAACGCCTTGTGATATGCAGATGCTTAGTGGAGGGCAAAAGGGCAATTCAAAACTCCACACACCTACATGGTGCTCTGTGGATAGTAGAAAGGGAATACAAACAAGTAAATAAATACAAGTAATTCCTTCTAAGCTCACTGAATCAAGGGGCACTTCATTTCAAAACACACACTTGAGACAAAACTCATTTTAGACACTCGCAAACTTGCTTTTCTAGTTTGCTTTCAAAACTGCTTTTCTCCATTTAGCTGTAATAAAGGCCACAAAATATTCCTCTGGTTTCAGGTTTAACATCTGTTTCATAACATCTACATTTATTGTTTTAGTATTAGATGAAACAAATGTAGAAACTTACATCCAAATCCGGAGAACTTTTTCTTGTTGATTAACCTAGGCTGCTTTGTATTGGAATGTGCACCAAGCCCAAGGCTTGGTCCTGTAGAAACACGTTCAGTGACGCAGCACATTTTTCACGTGCTATGAAGGATAAATGAGTGTATAAAAAGTAAGCTAAACCAAGCTGACAACAAGGCAGAAAGAAACTGACAGCGAATGAATGAAGAAAAAGAAACTCAGAAGCCCTGGACGGCTTGTTATTCACTTTGCTAGTTTATAGTAGTATAATGGACCTATGAATAATTCAAGAATCACAAGCTATTAGCAGTGGGATGTGTGTGATTAATAATTCCCAAGATGCACCACAGCCTCCGTAAAGTGCAGCTCATAAAATCCTCAATAACAGTGTTCAGAGGAGTGACCTCTCTCCTCCATCCATTGCCCAACCTGGCCAGATCTACCCACTACATTATCCATTTCATCATCCAGTCTACACATTGGTTATGTCATACCAACCGGATTTCTCATCTGTGGTTTTCAGGAGTGGAAAATTACTGGCTTTAGTCTGATCTGTTATTTTTGAGATTATTTTTATTTCTCTGCTACGTTGTGCTAACGGTACAAGCCAACAGTTCTAACCGATGAGCTGGTGATGTTAATTGACTTTTCCTAGCTAAGGGACATACATACATGATTTCTGATGCCAGATTCTATATTGTAATTCACAGAAATGGAAAAGATCCTGCTCTCACAATGGGGAATATTAATTATTACTGGAGCATCAATCAAATGGTGCACCCGGCTGTCCCAATGAATCACACAAATGCCCAGTGTCTGAAACAACCATAGGAGATATCAATGTAATTGGGGTTGTTCTATAACACCCTAAGCCCCCTCCCATTTTCTTCAACAGATTTGGGAAAGTGGCACTGAATGACATACTTTTTGTATCAATCTAAAAACAAGTCCCTACTAGAAAATAATGTACAGTATAGTCACTATGTTCACACAGCTTAAATGCGGGACGTATTTCGGCCCGCAAGTACGGCGTGTGTATGGGGGCGGGAGCGGGGCAGGGCGGGGGGGGCCTGCATAGACATGCATTATTCTCGGCGCGTATTCGCCATGAATAATTGACATGTCACTTCTCTCTCCGCTCGCCATATTGTGCGAGCAGGGAGAGGAGACATAGTCCATAGTTCTCTATGAGAACTGTGGATTACCGTAATGACTGGGACGTATTTCACCCCGTAATTCGCGCAATATGGCTCGAATTACGAACTGAAATCTGTCCCAAAATAAGCCGTGTGAACATAGCCTTAGACATCGAACACTTATATACAAAAGAAGAAAATATAACTTTTAATAATACTGTTTAAAAAGTTTATTGTCAATTATTTCTAAAATTGACGACACTCCCTCCTTCGCATTACAAATTGTCGCTTGCGCTCTGTACTGCGCCTGATATTGGCGTGTAGGCGAATTAAAACTATTGCAAACGGGACTTCGCTAGATGTCGGGATGAAAAGAAGCCAGACTTCTGGCGCCACTCCGTTCATAAACGTCACCCTTTGTGTCGAAGACGTTCTTTGTTGTCCATAGGAACCAATCAGAGCGCCTCTTTCATTTTTTTTCAGAGCACTATATGAAATGAAAAGGGAGCTATGATTGGTTGCTATGGGCAACGAAGAAATAACGACATAGAAGGCTAAGTGCAGCTGACACCCACCGGTAACAACAGGCCTCTAAGTGAATGCGTTTCTCACTCCAATCGGCACCCCCGTGGTGAGATCACAGGTTGCCAATCAAGTTGACTGGAAGCCTTGTAAAGGTTTCCATCTCTGCCATGTCTCCCATTCTACCACTTCCTGCCCCATATGGTGAACACCATAAAAAGAAAACAAAAAACAGAATTGTGGTGTTTTGTGGTGTTTTGGTCATCCCATCTCCCAGAAAAAAAAATGGAATAAAAAAGGATTAAAAAGTCGATGTGTAACCATACTGTTAGAGATGGATGGCTGCTTTCTTTTAAAAACAGTTGTACACCTATCCATGTGTCTGGTTTTACTGCGGGGCTCCAATTAAGTGAATGGTGCTAGACTGCAATACCTTGCCTGAGGACAGCGGTTGTTTTAACCCGTTTATATCCAGAAAGCGCTCAGGAAGTATGGCGCAGGCTTACTCTCTGAGCCTGCTCTGTGTGTGGCAGATGCCAGCTGTTACAGCTGTCAAGAGATCAGAGATAGCTCAGATCCTAGCTATTTAACCCCTTTAGATGCTGCCGTAAATGCAACCGTGTCATCTAAAAGATTAGGAAATGTGTTTATGGTCAGTTGGGCCCCCTGATTGCCACCTTCTCCTTCAATGCTATCTAAGGGTGCCTTTCAGTTGTCATTACAGCCGGGGACCTAACGAAGGACCTCAGACCTGCTATGACTGCATTTCTGAAATGCCTGTATATTGTTTTTTTTTTTTTGTTTTTTTTTTAAGGTTTTATTTATGAATTTTGTCATTTAACATAAAGGAAAACAACATTTCTCACATTTCACATTTCCATTGGCAGTAACAGAATTGTATATTGTTGTACACCAGAATTGTTGCATATAGTGATCACATGTTTAAGTCCTTAAAGGGGACTAAAAATTACTATAAAAAAATAACTGAAATGTTTACTTTTTTATAAATACTAAAAATTAATAAAAAAAAAGTTTTCCCATTTATCATATTTAAAAAAATGTATATATTTGGTATCGCCGCGTTCGGAAAGTCTGGTTCTATACAATATCATTATTTACCCTGCAGGGTGAATGCTGATAAAAAAATAAAATAAAAATAATCATAAAAATATAGAAAAAAAATGATCATAAAGTTGTATACATTACCAATTGTTACAAATAAAAACCTGATCTTACAAAAAATCGTGCAGCTCTTTTGGAGAAAATAAATAAATAAAAACATCCCCAACACCCCAATTTTTTTTTTTTTTTTTTAAATTGCAATTGCGTTTTTTTCCTGTTTCCTGTTTTTTAAAAAATACAACTCGTCCTGCAAAAAACAAGCCCTCATACAGCTTTGTAAACAGAAAAAATGGTTTTGGCTCTTACAGAGGATAAAAGGAAATGAAAAAAAAAAGTGGTCCCATCCTTATAGTGGGATCCTCCAAAATGGGTATTTAATCACTTTTCTAAATATATGTGATTAAAAAAAGTGAAGCCTCTGAGAGCTAAAGCCTTCTTTACATGCCCTTGGTTTCCTGACAGCTTACATTAGACATGACCAGGGGCTGACAGGAGCTGATCTGGCGGCGCTTGTGTTGTTTGCACTTCTTATCTGTTAGCAGGGAACATGAACAAGCTTTGAAGGGACTGGGGAGAAAATATCTTGTGTCTTTTGTATAGAGAATCCACTGGTTGTATCTGAGTAAAAATGCAGAAGCTCCCTGGCTCTCTGCTCAGCTCCCTCCCTTTCACCCTGCAGCCCTTCATGAAGGAATGAAAGAAGGCTGCCTGCTGAGCTTATCTTCGCTCCTGAGCAGATAAGAGGGAGAAATAAAACACATATAGCTTGTGCACAATACAGTTATGATTAGCCAAACAAAATTTGCTCAACTACAGAGACTGAGTATCAGGAGCCTGCATGGGAGGTGGAGCGATGACATCACAGAGGAGGTACTTGTTTTTTAAACACAGAAACATAATGCCCCTTTTAGAGGAATATCAGCCTTTTAGGTAAGGAACTCCCTTCTTGGCAAAACCCCTTTAAAGAGGTTTTCTCACCACATTATTTCAATAACTTACAAGCATTTTGCACTCACTCTGTCACATCAGGCTGCGGGGGGTTCTACAGCAGTGATTAGCATGTTTAACTTTTAAGCAAGGAGCTGAGCTGTTACTCTAACAGTGCAGGAGATCTTATCTCTAACAAGATTACAGATAAAGGCAGCCTTTTCATTCCTCACAGCACATCTACATTTTGTTTACTGCAGCTAATCTCGTTAGATCTAATTCGTTTGCTGGAAGCTCAGTTGGGACTGGGCCATGGGCAGCTTAAACATCTTTTGATCAAAATATGTGAACCAAGAGTCTCAAAGTTTTTTCATGTATGATAGATAGCATAAATGCTTCTTTAGGGATTTCCACGTAGTGTATTGTCCTTTTTGCAGTAATGTGCCGCTGGCGGCGCTCTGTGTGCGTACATGTATAATTACATGTGTGCCGCAGCCCTGCCAGTGGCACCCAGGTTTGCAGACGTTTTTTCAGAGATGTTTTTGTGTACAGAAACATACGTTATACTTGGTGTACATTGATTTTAACCTATATGGGAAGGAAGGGGTGCTTCCATTTTGGGTTTCTGTCCCCGCCCACTCTCACAGGCTGTCATAAGAAGGGCAGCTTGCGGGTTGGGTGTTTTTTATTTTTTCTCTCTGAATAATGGAGGTCGGTTGACCCAGTGAGAGGCCTGATTGGCTCGATTGAGAGGTAAAGATAGGATAGGACTGCCCGATTTTGAGATCACGTTGAAAGTCGTGGGCAGCTTAAACATCTTTTGATCAAAATATGTGAACCGAGAGTCTCAAAGTTTTTTCATGGGCCATGGGATGACTTGACATCATTCCCTGCTCTCAGCTAATCAGATAACAGACATTCATCTGGTATGCAGGTTACTATAGGAACCTGTCTCTTATTCCATGACTAAAGTAAAATCTATGTATTTAGAAAAAGTTTTCCGTTTTTACCGTTCCCTTTATGTTGAAAGCTAATCTTTGGAGTGAGAAAACCCCTTCAGAGGAATCATTTACATCTAAATAACCATACAAAGCATGATGCTGCACTACTGTCGGGTTCCAATGTCTCCCTCCTTCATATTTCTGTTAAATTCAGTCTTGGAGACCTTCTATGGATTAAAATGATCATGCACCTCCGCACATATACAGTAATGACTGACACTAATCAAATCAGTTAAGATGTGAACATTATTATGAGTAGGGTTTTAGATCCGGGTAAGGTCTTTATGACAGCAACGTACCTGATAGAAATCATAACTTGACACTGTTCTCATCAGAATCTGTCAGAAGTGCAGCCTCAGGCATGAAATTGATAAAAATAAAGAGGAGATAATCTTGCCCCCCACTGTCTGTCAGTCTAGAGGATTTTTTGGGATGCTTTTAGAGCAGTGCTGTAGAAATCCTGAAAAAAAAATCCTCTTGCTGATCTATTCCATATTGGGCTGGTGAGCAGTTAAGGTACAGGCCTAACCAAGAGGTCTACTATTGAGGGGAGCAAGAGGTTTCTTGTACCAGCCAGTTTTCTTACAGGCAGTCAGGATTCTGAGAAGGGACATGGCAGATGTCCTGGGACACATAGAAAACATCTCTATAGGGTAAAATTAGACAAAAGAAGATCAAAGGAAAGGAAAGATGTGCTAGATTTTTTCCCCGTCATGTTAAGTGTTTTAAAAGAGGTTTTCACAGCTGCTATTCTCCTCCTGCTTCAGGCTCCCACTTCCTGTTCAGGCTATGGGTGGTTTTGTAGCAATGACTGACATTTCATCTCTGCTAACTCCTATTCATAGCTGTAACCAGGGCTGTGTAGTCGGCAAGCCAGAGCCCCGACTCCGACTTCTCAATATCCCAAACCTCCGACTCCAGACTCCCGACTCCCTCATACACAACGCATGTTTAAGTGATAACTTAAAGTGGTAACATCAGGCTTTTTATCACCTTATGATACAATAATCAAGCTATTTAGGTAGAACATTACAAATTCAAAAAACAGTGGCACATTATGGACTAAGGAAACCGTCAAATGGGACATAGGAAATTTGGAAAAAGCATTACTGCTAACTAGAATACATGAAAAAAATTGAGGTTCTCAGTTCACACTTTTGGCCAAAAATGCTTAAGCCCACCTCCCAATCATCAAGGGGACCTCAAGTGCAGGTGGGTCCTACGCTATTGTCACCTCTATTGGGTCCTATTCAGACCTGCAGACCCAATAGAGGTGACAATAGCGTAGGACCCACCTGCACTTGAGGTCCCCTTGATGATTGGGAGGTGGGCTTAAGCATTTTTGGCCAAAAGTGTGAACTGAGAACCTCAATTTTTTTCATGTATTCTAGTTAGCAGTAATGCTTTTTCCAAATTTCCTATGTCCCATTTGACGGTTTCCTTAGTCCATAATGTGCCACTGTTTTTTGAATTTGTAATGTCTATATGAATTGCTGCCACACCAGTGTGCATTTGTTTTTTCAAACAAAGTTTTTCCATGTGCAAAACCAATTGTTGTTTTTGATTATATATATGTAGGGAGGAGTGGTAGTCTCCATTTTGGTGTTTGCACCCCACCCACTTCCCCAGGTTTTAAACCAGTGCAGTGTTCTTTGAAGCAGGTATCTTCGCTCCCTAAGGTATGCAGGTCTGAATAGGACCCAATAGAGGTGACAATAGCGTAGGACCCACCTGCACTTGAGGTCCCCTTGATGATTGGGAGGTGGGCTTAAGCATTTTTGGCCAAAAGTGTGAACTGAGAACCTCAATTTTTTTCATGTATTCTAGTTAGCTGTAATGCTTTTTCCAAATTTCCTATGTCCCATTTGACGGTTTCCTTAGTCCATAATGTGCCACTGTTTTTTGAATTTGTAATGTCTATATGAATTGCTGCCACACCAGTGTGCATTTGTTTTTTCAAACAAAGTTTTTCCATGTGCAAAACCAATTGTTGTTTCTGATTATATATTTAGGTAGAACAGACACTGACAAGCAAAAGGGTAACAATGTTTTGATCTTTTGAACACTTGTTGGGGAGAGGTGAAGAAAAAGCTTTATTTGTATCCAAGTCCAGTCTGCACCAACATTGGGAATGTGTAGAAGAGATCTGGGATCAGATTTTAGTCAAGATATGCTTGAATCTGATCCATAGCCCAGAAGGATTCAGGCAGTATTGAAAACCAAAGGTGGATTTCCCAAATACTAACAAAATAATAAAAAATGAACATTTTGATTTTTAGGAGCAAAACGGTAACAATGCAGTTACAGGAAAGAATCTGCAGAACTAACAGATGCTAAATACCTGCAAGTCTAATTATGTATAAGATAGGTAAGATGACTGTATATACAATTACAGTAGCATCATGTACAAAGCTGTAGTGGATGGAGAGATATGGAGCCTGAAAGTCACAAGTTCAAAACAATGTTACCATTTTGCTTGTTAGTGTAAAATATATTTATTGGACATGTCTTTAGATATATAAAGGAATTGCCACAGTCAGTTTTGATGAATGGTAGAACTCTACTACTTCTTTGAAGGCAGGTGAAAATTTTGCTGAAATTTGTTTGCCATGGGAGCAGAATCTTTTCCCCTGGGGCAGCGTTTTGTCTGCTCCATGTCATCAATTACACTCCTCATGTGATGAGGCTGAAGATATGGGTGCAGTAGTACTGGCCGGACCAAATTCCTCTTTGCATTGAACTAACTGGACCAACTAATTATATGTTTTGGGAGTCGGAGTCGGTCCCTTTTATGACGACTCCGACTCCTGCAAAATAGGCACCGACTCAGACTCCACAGCCCTGGCTGTAACTGAGACCTTGGTGATGAAGGAGTTGTGAAATGCAATAACAAAGTCCAAGCGAGATGTCTTGCTAAAAATGTGAGCTAGCAGAGCTTTATGTCTCATGAAAGGAATCAAGACAACGATGGTGATTCTTCTACAGTCACACTGCTATTTGTGTATTTGCATGCAAAGATACCAGTGTCACTCTACAGCTGTGACACCACAGCACAAGGCTCCTGATGACTCTAGGGGCGTACATGTCCCATTAGGGCTGCGCCATTTTTTTGGGTGTTTTTTGCCATAAACTGCTGATGCCCCATTCTCTATATAAGTGAACTGTAGTACACCAAAACCAGATGCATTATGCCAGGCACAAACACATGCCTAAAGTAGACACAGGCCTAAAGTAGGCACATCAAATATGCTAGCAATGATATGCTATGTGCCTACATTATACTATGAACCTAGATTAGGCGCATCAATTTTACTATGCAAGGTATACCAGATGCCACATTTTTGACAGGTTCATTCACTCAGGCGCACTATTCACTCATTTAATGTGCCTTAAAACTGGCGTGGCAGCACCTCTTTCTGACATGTCGCCCCATGTGTCTAACTCTAAGGCCATGTTCACACCAGGGCTGTGGAGTCGGCAAGCTGAAGCCCCGACTCCGACTCCTCAATTTCCCAAACCTCCGACTCCGACTCCCTCATACACGGCGCATGTTTAAGTGATAACTTTACTGTAGTAAAATGGTAACATCAGGCTGTACATCACCTTATGATACAATAATCAAGCTATTAAGGTAGAACAGACACTGAGAAGCAAAATGGTAACAATGTTTTGATCTTTTGAACACTTGTGGGTAGAGTTAAAGAAAAAGCTGTATTTGTATCCAAATCCAGTCTGCACCAACATTGGGAATGTGTAGAAGAGACCTGGGATCAGATTTTGATCAAGATATGCTTTAATCTGATCCAGAGCCCAGAAGGATTCAAGCCGTATTGAAAACCTAAGGTGGATTTCCCAAATACTAACAAAATAATAAAAATTAACATTTTGATTTTTAGGAGCAAAACAGTAACAATGCAGTTACAGGAAAGAATCTGCAGAACTAAGCAGATGCTAAATACTTTCAAGTCAAATTTATGTATAAGATAGGTAAAATGACTGTATATAAAATTACAGTAGCCTCATGTACAAAGCTTTAGTGGATGGTGAGATATGGAACCTGAAAGTCACAAGTTCATACCATTGTTACCATTTTGCTTGTCAGTGTAAAATATATTTATTGGATATGAATTTAGAACACCAAAAAATTGTAAATATGCAGAACACTGCAGGAACATTTGTGGAGTCTCTGAATTTGTTCTGAGAAATAGCATTGCCTACACCAGATCCTGCATATATGACCTCACATCTGATCTCATGATTTCCAGGCTACAGAACGGCCTCTCTACACTAACTTGGGTGGGGGGGCAAAGCGGTGACCAAAGGGGCAATATCTCTAACAATGTCAGGGTATAAAGGAATTGCCTCAGCCACAGTCAGGTCTGATGAATGGTTGATCGTCTACTTCTTTGAAAGCAGATGAAAAATTTTGCTAAAATCTGTTTGCTATGGGAGCAGAATCTTTCCCCTGGGGCAGCGCATTGCCTGCTCCATGTCATCAATTACACTCCTCATGTGATGAGGCTGAAGATATGGGAGCAGCAGCACCGGCAGGACCCAATTCCTCTTGCTCATTGCACTTCATCGAACTAACTGGACCAACTTTCGGAGTCGGTCCATTTTATGCCGACTCCTGCAAAATAGGCACCGACTCCGACTCCACAGCCCTGGTTCACACGGATTATTTTGAGACGTATCTCGCCCCGTATTTCGTGCAGTACGGCGCAAAATACGGGGCGAGATACGTCCCAGTCATTACGGTAATCCACAGTTCTCATAGAGAACTATGGATTACGGCTCCTCTCCCCGCTCGCACAATACGGCGAGCGGGGAGAGAAGTGACATGTCAATTATTTACGCCGTATTCACGGAGCAATGAATGTCTATGGGGCCGGCGGGCTGCCCACCCGCCCCGCTCCGCCCCAGACACACGGCGTAATTGCGGGCGAAATACGTGCCCGCAATTAAGCCGTGTGAACATAGCCTAAAGGGTCAGAGTTTCTCTCATTGAGATAGATAACATCAGAAACTGCCACCTTCCTTGACCACTTCTCTTCCTGGCTCCTCCACTTTCTTTCCACCGACATCCCCACTATTATCATGGGAGATTTTAACATTCCAATCGATACACCCCCCTCCACTACTAACAAACTCCTGTCACTCTCCTCTTCCTTCGGCCTCACCCAGTGGACCTCTGGAGCCACTCACACAGACGGACACACACTGGACCTCATCTTCACCCGCCTTTGCCCCCTATCTAACCTCTCAAACTCTCCTCTCCCTATCTCTGACCACAATCTGCTCACCTTCTCCTCCATCACCACTCCACCTGCCCCTCCTGCACCAAATCTAGTACACCCACGCAGGAACCTACAAAACCTCGACCCTTGCACTCTCTCTGACTCTCTTGCACCTCTCTCTACCATATCCTCATTTGCTGATCCAGACGCAGCCACCACATTCTACAACAACACAATCACTTCCACTCTTGATGCTGTCGCCCCTCTCAAACACAACAGAAACCGCAAAATGAACAGACAACCCTGGCACACAGACTCCACCAAACAGCTGAGGCGAGCTTCCAGAGTGGCCGAACGCCGCTGGAAGAAAACCCGCTCCACCACTGACTTCACCTCATATAAAGAATCACTGCATACATTTAAATCCGCACTCACCTCAGCCAAACAAGACTATTTCACCACTCTCATATCCTCCCTGTCCCACAACCCCAGACAACTTTTTAACACCTTCAACTCTCTCCTGCGTCCACCAGCACCCCCTCCCCCATCTCTCCTCTTAGCAGATGATTTTGCAACTCACTTCCATAATAAAATAAATCTCATCAGACAAAGCTTCACCCTACAGCCCCCTCAGCCTACCTCTATTCCTGCGGTGTCCCCACAGCCCACCTCTGTACCTGCTCATGACTATTCCCCTCTAACTCGCTTCTCACCGGTCACTCCTGACAAGCTCTCCTCTCTACTGTCCAAATCGAACCTCACCACCTGTAGTCTTGACCCACTGCCATCTAAACCCTCATCCTGACCTTATTTGCTGTTATCATCCAGCCCTCACCCACCTCTTCAATCTATCATTAACCTCTGGCATCTTCTCTTCTCATTTAAACATGCGACCATCACCCCACCAAAAGAAACCATCTCTTGCCCCCTCCTCATTGTCCAACTATCGTCCATCTCACTGCTTCCATTGCCTCTAAACTCCTTGGGGAGCACGTCCATCTTCAACTTTCCTCCATCTCTCCACCAACTCTCTCCTTGACCTCTCCATCGGGCTTCTGTCCCCACCATCTACTGAAAGCCCTGACCAAAGTCCCAACGACCTAGCATACTGCCAAAGACTCCGCACTACTCGTGCTTCTCCTCCTAGACCTGTCCTCTGCTCTGACACTGTCGACCATTCACTCCTGCTTCAAATCCTCTCCTCCTCGGCATCACGGCTTGGCCCTTTCTGGATCTCCTCCTACCTCACTGATCGGACTTCAGCGTCTCTCATTTCGCTCCACTACTCCCCCGGCCTCTCTCTGTTGGTGTCCCCCAGGGGTCTGTCCAGGGTCCACTACTCTTTCTATCTACACTTTGGCCTCGGTCAGCTCATAGCCTCACACGGCTTTCAATACCCCTATATGCTGATGACACCCAACTCTACTCTCGGCCCAGATGTCACCTCTCTTCTCTCCCGGATCCCTGATGTCTATCGTTTAAATTTCCCCCTTCTTCTTCCCGTCTCCTAAAACTAAAAATGGAGAAAATGAATTCATTATTTTTCCCACCATCCCACCCCCATCTTCCACCCCTTTTCTCTATCACTGTTAATGGCTACTCTCTACCAAACACCACGGTCCGCTGCCTTGGGATAACCTTTGACTCCAATCTGTCCTTCAAACCGCAATCCCTACCCTCACCTCTGCCTTGTCACCTTCACTAAAAAATATCTCCCGAATCCCTCATTTCTTAACTCTGGAAAAACACAAAAATGCTGGTCCATTCCCCTTGTCAATTCTCCCCCCTCGACTACTGCAAAATCCTCCCCTGTGGCCTCCCAGTAGCACCCTCGCTCCCTCCAAACCATCCTTAACTCTGCTGCCGTTGATTCACCCCTCTCCTCGCTACTACCCCCGCCTCTCCCCTCTGCCCATCCCTTCACTGGCTACTATTGCCCAGCGAATCCAGTTTCAAGCTAGCAACCTTTGACCTAAAGGCTCTACATAACCTCTTTCCCCCCATATTCTCTGCCTAATCTCAAATACCCCCTCCGCAACCTCCGCTCCTCACAGGACCTTCTCCTTGCTCTCCTCTTATCACCTCCTACATAAACCGTTCCAAGACTTCTCCCGTGCTTCCCCCACAATTTTGGAACTCAACTGCCCCAACACCCCAGACCCCCCCCCCCTCCCACCGGCTTCAACCGTAACCTGAAAACCTACCTCTTCAGGATTGCCTATAACCAACACTAAAACCCTGTTGCACTCTCCGCCCCACAAACATGTCTGCCCCTCACCTCGTCTCTTCACCCTTCCCTGTAGACTGTAAGCCTCGCGGGCAGGGACCTCTCTCCCCTGTACAGTTGTTAATCACTTATTGTCACTTTGTAATTGTCTGACCAATGTTATTTATGTACCCGCCTGAAATGTACAGCGCCCTGGAATCAAGGGCGTTCCAAAATAAATGATAATAATAATAATAATAATAATAGATGCAAGCTCTTTCCTGCTGATAAAAAAGCAGGGAGTGAGGTCACCAGCCACTGCTAGAGCAGCAGAGAAGTGGTCAGATACCTAGTAAACTATCTGTAAACAAGCAGGAAAGGAAAAACTGCTCTATCATTGAAACACAATTAGAACAGCAGTTTATTTGGAACTAACCTTTATTTCGCTGTGCCTACATGGTTCACAGCTAATCATAGGAAAAGGAATACCTCCACTTGCCATCCTATCACTGCTGCTCCAGTGAGGAACAGTGCTGACCGCAGACTCCAGTGACTGCTACAGTCATATGTGTCATAAATGGGACATCATTCATGAGGGACCAGCAGCAGAAATCAGGGGTAAATACAGGTTGTTTTATTTTAGTGCAGGTCACATTTGAAAGTATTGGAAAACTCCTTTAAACATAGGCAGCATTTCCAAAGACCTCAATTTTTGTCACATCTGAGCACAGCACCTTATTCCAACCTCTCACAGAATCATCCAGGTGTTCATTGGCAAACTTCAGACAGGCTGCACATGTGCCTTCTTGAGCAGGGGGACCTTGTGGGCACTTTAAACCATTATGGCGTAATATGTTAGCAATGGTTTTCTTGGTGACTGTGGTCCCAGCTGCCTTGAAATCATTAACAAGTCCCTCTGTGTAGTTTTAGGCTGATCTCTCACCTTCCTCCTGATCAAGGATACCCCATGTGGTGAGATTTTGCATGGTGCCCCAGATCAATGTGGATTGACAGTCATTTTGTATTTCTTCCATTTTCTTACTATTGCACCAACAGTTGTCTCCTTCTCACCCAGGGTCTTACTTATGGTTTTGTAACCCTTTCAGTTTTGTGCAGGTCTATGATCTTGTTCCTGACATCCTTAGAAAGCTCTTTGGTCTTGCCCATGTTGTAGAGGTTAGAGTCTGACTGATTAATTGAGTCTGAGGACAGGAGACTTTTTATAAAGGCGACTATTTAACACAGCTGTCTTTAATGCAGGTAAGGAGTTGATCAGGAGCGTCTGACTAGTCTGTAGGAGCCAGAACTCTTAATGGTTTCTCTCAACAAAATGCAAATAAATTTATATAATTTGTACAATGTGATTTTCTGGATTTTATTTTGGATATTCTATCTCTCAGTGTTAAAATTAACCTACCCTTAAAATTATAGACTGTTCATGTCTTTGTCAGTGGACAAAATTACACAATCAGCAAGGGATCAAATAATTTCCTTCACTGTAAAATTTCTGTTTTTAACCAACAATTATTAAGTATTGATAATAATTGGGTGTACACTCAGCTATAGACAATCCCTCCTCTATACCATCAGGTCATTTGTTAATGGCAATAGACTACTCTCTCTGCAATACTAGTTTATCACAAGTGGTTCCAGCAACTCAGCACACATCATCTTGAGACCTTAAAAAAATGGGGATGTTCAAAGAAGACAGCTCCCTTTAAATCATGCAGCAGTTTCCAAGAAAGCACAGAAATCAAATTCACAGTGGCATTCCTGCAGGCCTTGTTAGTAGAATACAAACACAGTGGCACCTTGGTACTCTTCACTTATTCATTCCAGAAAGCAGCATAAGCACCAAAAACGTTGAGTACCAAAAATGTATTTTTATAAGGAATAATGTAAATTGAATAAATCCAGAGTGTAAATATGCTAGGCCAAGTGGGGCTTTGCACTGTGCTGGAGCTATGTCGACAGGTAATCCACTAGAGCATACATACACAAGAATGAGTTGGGCTCTGGACTATGCAGGAGTTATGCCAACAGATCATCCATTAGTGGGTGCATACACAGTTGGAGCTTTGCACTGTGTGAGAGTGACACTGACAGGTCATCAACTAGAGTGTGCATACCAGGGCTGTGGAGTCGGCAAGCCGAAGCTCCGACTCCTCAATTTCCCAAACCTCCGACTCCTGACTCCCTCATACATGGCGCATGTTTAAGTGATAACTTTACTGTAGTAAAATGGCAACATCAGGCTGTTTATCACCTTATGATACAATAATCAAGCTAATTAGGTAGAACAGACACTTACAGGCAAAAGGGTAACAATGTTTTGATCTTTTGAACACTTGTGGGTAGAGTTGAAGAAAAAGCTGTATTTGTATCCAAGTCCAGTCTGCACCAGCATTAGGAATGTGTAGAAGAGATCTGGGATCAGATTATAGTCAAGATGTGCTTGAATCTGATCCAGAGCCCACAAGGATTCAGACAGTATTGAAAACCAAAGGTGGATTTCCCAAATACTAACAAAATAATAGAAATTAACATTTTGATTTTTAGGAGCAAAACAGTAACAATGCAGTTACAGGAAAGAATCTGCAGAACTAAGCAGATGCTAAATACTTGCAACTCAAATTTATGTATAAGATAGGTAAGATGACTGTATATACAATTACAGTGGCCTCATGTACAAAGCTGTAGTGGATAGTGAGATATGGAGCCTGAAAGTCACAAGTTCAAACCATTGTTACCATTTTGTTTGTCAGTGTAAAATATATTTATTTGGATATGACTTTTAGAACACAAAGAAATTGAAAAATATGCAAAAACTGCAGGAACATTGGTGAAGTCTCTGAATTTGTTTTGAGAAATATTATCGCCTCCATCAGATCCTGCATACATGACCTCACATCTGATCCCATTATTTCCAGGATAGAGAACGGCCTCTCTTATTATCTAATTGGGGGTTGGGGACAAAGCGGTGACCACGGGGAAAACATCTCTAACAATGTCAGGGTATAAAGGAATTTGCCTCAGCCACAGTCATTTTTGTTTGAATGGTTGAACTCTTCTTACTTCTTTGAAAGCAGGTGAAAATTTGTGCTGAAATCTGTTTGCCATGGGGCAGATTTTTTCCTGGGGCAGCGCTCTGCCTGCTCCATGTCATAAAATTACACTCCTAAAGTGATAAGGCTGAAGTTTATGGGAGCTGTAGCACCGGCCGGACCCAATTCCTCTTGCTCTTTGCATCGAACTAACTGGACCAACTTATTATATATTTTGGGAGTCGGAGTCGGTCCATTTTATGACGACTCCGACTCCTGCAAAATAGCCACCGACTCAAACTCCACTACTCCGACTCCACAGCCCTGGTACATACACAAGACTAAGTGGGTCTATGAACTATGTAAGAGCTATGCTGACAGGTCATCCAATAGAGGGTGCAAATACAGGACCAATTGGGGCTTTGCAATGTGTGAGAGTGACGCTGACAGGTCATCCAATAGAGGGTGAAAATACAGGACCAATTGGGGCTTTGCACTGTGTGAGAGTGACGCTCAGAGGTCATCCACTAGAGCATGCATACACGAGACCAAGTGGGGCTTTGCGAGAGTTAAAGCAACACGTCATACACTGAAGAGTGCATACACCTCCAGGCATCACAATGCAAGCGTGTGAAGTGTCAAGCAAATGCTGAGCACAATGACAACTTTTTCTCATCAGAATACACCAATACCAAATCCAATGGGTTTCAAAACCATCGTGTACCAAGGTCTGACTGTAGTGGCTCCAACAGCCTGTATTTACTGAGTGAGCAGAACAGTCACAGAAGCGGTCTCTTGTCCTCATGGGCAAACATTAAAATACGATCTCCCCATAGCTGCCCTGCCCTACATACAAACCAATAGTTCTTATAGCAATTGTGATGTAGCTAATGAGAGCATATATATTAAGGAACTGCTGCCTAGCAAGTAATGCTTGCAAAATCTATTCCTTAGGGAGCAGAGAAGGCCTCCCTAATAAATAATTACAAGGGGAATTTTCTTTTTTTACTGGAATAATTGGATGAAAAAATGTATTTGTAGCCTCTCTTTATCTTTACTACTGTATTAAATACAGCTATCTGTAATGATCTAAAGGCAAACTAAATTATGCATAGCAAATCAGCCCAAAACTGTGGTGTTCAGCTACACTGACGCTTAAGATCGCACAACATTAAGAAAATTCTTCTGAATTAGGTACTCTTTCCTATCCTAATCAAGCTGATCCTGCAAATGCAAATTGGACAAAAACAATGGAGCCCATGGGGTCCTCCGCTTTCCATTCTTTAAAGAGATACAATTAAAGAGGTTGTAAACATACAAAACTTCTTAAAGACATGCATACGTTTTTGCATAAAGTATTGATGTCTAAATACACCAGCAATGAGGTATCATTAGGAAAACTGCATTCAATAAATTTGACAGAATTTATGCCTATTGTACTGACTGATAAATAAATTTACAGTGGGGAAAAAAGTATTCAGTCGGCCACCGATTGTGCAAGTTTTCCCACTTATAAAGATGAGAGAGGCCTGTAATTGACATCATTGTTAGACCTCAACTATGAGAGACAAAATGAAAAAACAAATCCCGAAAATCATATTGTCTGATCTGGAAAGAATTTATTTGCAAATTATGGTGGAAAATACGTATTTGGTCACCTACAAATAAGCAAGATTTCTGGCTCTCACAGACCTGTAACTTCTTCTTTAAGAGGCTCCTCTGTCCTCCACTCATTATCTGTAGTAATGGCACCTGTTCGAACTTGTTATCAGTATAAAAGACACCTGCCCACAACCTCAAACAGCCACACTCCAAACTCCACTATGGTGAAGACCAAAGAGCTGTCGAAGGACACCAGAAACTAAATTGCAGCCCTGCACCAGTCTGGGAAGACTGAATCTGCAATAGGCAAGCAGCATGGTGTGAAGAAATCAACTGTGGAAGCAATAATTAGAAAATGGAAGACACACAAGACCACTGATAATCTCCCTCTATCTGGGGGTCCACGAAAGATCTCACCCCGTGGGGTCAAAATGATCACAAGAACGGTGAGCAAAAATCCCAAAACCACACAAGGGGAGCTAGTGAATGACCTGCAGAGAGCTGGGACCAATGTAACAAAGGTTACCATCAGTAACACACTACCCCGCCAGGGACTAGAACCCGCAGTGCAGACTGCCCCCCCCTTAGCCTAAG
>JAODAL010034261.1:0-44492 GCA_025379985.1 Phyllomedusa bahiana
AAAAATTTTTTAAGGGCCCTTTTTGGGATTGCCAAATAAAGTTGTTTATCTGCGATTGAAACATAGCAAACATTGAGTTCGGGCTAAAAATAGGTAGAGTCCGCAAAAAGTATAATATCTTAGGAAGTATATGCATTTTATAAGGGATTATACGCCCTAGCCAGGAGTTATCTATTTTAGTAATTCTGTTGAGCTTTTTTTGTAAATTGTCATGTAAAGGGACTAAGTTGCTTTTCACCAGGCTTGAACACTTCTTAGTTAGGACTATACCAAGATAAGGAAGGGAGTGTGTTTGCCATTGAAAAGGAAAGGAATTCTTTAACCTCTGGACCTCTAGGGAGCGTAGATTGAAATCAAGGGCTAGGGATTTGGAAGTATTTATTTTATAATAAGAAAGTTTGCTAAATGTTGTAAGAACTTTCATTATTGAAGGCAAAGACCGGGAAGGATTAGATAAAGATAATATGACATCATCTGCAAAGAGAGACATAACATGAGATTTGTTATTGGGATACCAGAGATGAGCGGACCGTGCGGATTGATTCTGCAAGAGGTTCCATTAGGAGAACAAATAACAGAGGGGAGAGGGAGCAGCCTTGGCGAGTTCCGTTGGTTATTTGAAAGGGTTTGGAGAGAATATTGTTAGATAAAACCCGAGCTGAAGGAGAAGTGTATAAGGATTGGATGGCTTGAAGGATAGGGCCTGTAAACCCAAATTTCTCCAATACCCTGAATGAAAATGTCCAGTGTATCCTATCAAAGGCCTTCTCTGCGTCTAAAGATAGAAGCAGAGAAGGCATCCCACGGGTTTCGATGTGGTGTATGATATTGAGTAACCGTCTGGTTGCATCCGGGGCCTGACGACCCTTGATAAATCCCACCTGGTCGGCTCCGATCAGCGATGGCAGTATATCTACCAGGTGGTTTGCAATCATTTTGGCAAACAGCTTAGTGTCTGATTTCAGCAAAGAAATAGGTAGGAAATTAGCTGGGGAATCAGGTGCTTTCCCTGGTTTTGGGATTGTAACTATAGTAGCTTGCAACATTTCCGAGGGCAAGGTACCTGTTGCCATGGCTGAATTACAGAGGTCGACCAGGTGAGGGTTCAAGAGAGGAGAAAAGGTTTGAAGATATTCATTGGAGAAGCTGTCAGGGCCCGGTGATTTACCTCTTGGAAGAGTGTGTAGAGTACGCGACACCTCCTCTAGTGTGAATGGAATATTGAGCTTGTCTAACATGTCCGGAGATAGAGAAGGAAGTTTAAGAGAGGATAAAAAACCTTGAATATCAGCTAACTGTGGGGGATCAGTGTAAGGATCATCTTTCAAATTGTAGAGCTTAGTGTAAAAATCGCTAAAAGCATCTGGTCTTCTGGAGAAATAAGGACGTGGGTTCTTCCTTCATTCCGTATTATGAGCTTTGTCGGAAATCCCCACGAGTATTGAATATTATTGTTGCGAAGAGTTGAGGTAATTGGAGCAAATCTTCTTCTTGTGGACAGAGTGTGTTGTGATAGGTCAGCAAAGATTTTTACTGATGAATATGGGTTTGGAAGTTGATTGAGTTGTCTGGTTGCTTGAAGGATGCGGTCTTTTGTGTGGTAGATGTGGATGCTTGCTAAGAAATTGCTAGAAACAGAGTCCGGTAGTGATTTGGGTCTATGAAGTTGGTGGGCTCTATCAATAATCAGTTCATATTTGGAACAGTTTGGAAGCAGAGCCTTAATCAAGCTTTGAAGGTAATGTTGAAGCTCAGAGTTAGGAATCGTGTCAGGAATGCCTCTCAATTTGAGGTTGTTTCTTCTGCTTCTGTCTTCAAGATCAGCCAACTTCAATTTGATTTTATCCAATTCTTCCTCTACACAGTTGTGGGTATCCACTAATTCATTATGGGCCCGTGAGAATTATTCCATTTTTGTTTCCACGTGGTCGACCCTTTCTCCTACGTCATCGATATTGGCTCTCAGTGTGGAAATGGAGGTTTGAAGGGAACTTTGCAAAGATGTGCGAAGGGCTAGCATCATATCTTTCAGTAGAGCGGGAGACACCACTTGATCTGTAATTTGAAACGAGTCTAGGGAATCTGGAGGGTGTTCTGGGTTGACCTCTATCGAAGCAGGAGGTACGTGGATCTCTACAAGACAAGTCTGATAGTTTTGCTTTTTCTTTAACTGGGCTGTTGTTGGTAGAGTCTTGGGCGGGGATGGGAGGAGGGACCCCGGTATGTTCCACAGTAGAAACTTCTGGATTAGACTTGTTGCCACTTCTTATCAAAGATGAAGGAGGTTTAGTGGAGGTTGTGTTGTGCTCGAAGAAATGCTCTGAGAGTATTCTGACTCCAATAAGCTGACAGCAAGTTTGAAGTTCATCAGGCCATGTGGTAATGGAAGTCTGTATTAAACTGTAAACTTACTTCAGCAATCTTGTCAGACAGTGTCAACTCAACTTCTCCGGCGTGTATGAAGAACCAACAGGAGTTTATTCCAGGCTTAGTCTTGTAGTTTACACCAAAGTAGTAGGAGAAAAGATGATAACTTTACAGAGTAGGTGCAGAGAATGAGGATACATTGCTTCAGAGAGACAGAAAGATGGAGAATGCTTGAAGGAGGGAGGAGCTGAATACCTCAGAGCACACATACAGGAAGATGAGAGGGACAAACTTAAGAACAATGCAAAGCAGTAATAGAAATTACAATGATGAATATGAACCATGAAGTCAGGGGACATGACCGAGAGTGAGGACTGAGAAGATGAGCATGAGGACTCAGAGAACACGGACTCTGCAATGGGTAACATTTTTGCCAAAGACCGCCGAGTCACCACCCCGTCCATCCCCAGAACTCTCTTTGGGTCTCCGTGGGTAAAAAAGGTTGTCAGACTCAGGGATTTACCTCTCTCCTTTTGTTTTTTGGGAGGACCCATTGGATGGGAACAGTGCTTTAATGTTGAGGTGAGTGTGGAGAGGAATGGAAAAATGTCACCCAGAATCCTGAGATTGGAGTGGTCACAATTTACAGCTTGTAAAGGTTCAGAGTGGATGTTGCTAACCTGAGGGCATAATAGGTTAGAGGTTCAAGACATGGTGTCTAAAGATATAGGCCAATGTCAGAGGCCTGGACGCCAACAAATAAATTTGGCAATTTCTACGAAGACATAAGCTAATTTATCTCTAATTACGCCATAGATGTTGAATGGTATTGCAAGACTAGGGGTGAAATGTGATGACAACTATTCGCCACCAGATGGTAGCAATACTCTCTGTGTGGGGAGTGAGTAGAGCGCAGCTATTTCCTAACTGTTATATAAACTAGAGGTGAGAGGCAATGAGAGAAGAGTGCCACTATATGGCAGCAATGCTCTGTGTATAAAGAGTTAGAGAGGCACAGGAGAGAGAGAGGAGGGGGGGAGAGAGGAGGGGGGGGAGAGTAAGGGAATAGGGGGGAGGAAAAATAGTGGCTAGTGGTGAAGGAAAAGGAAAGGGGGGTAAGTAGATTAAAATTAAGAGAGGGAGGGGGGTAGGAATGTTCTAGAACCTACTGGAGATGGTGAGTGAAGAAGAAGAAGAAGGATGGGCAATATACCCAGAGGAGAGAAAGTATAGTAAGGACTCTCTAGAATTCACCAGAAAAGACAGGGGAAGAGGGAAAGAGTGTTAATTAGGCTGATATTGGAAAATGTCACGAGTGCGTTATAATAAAAATCTAAGCACTTCTATGATAAATCCCGGTGAAATATAAGATGAGAGAGACTAAAGGTCCGGCAAGGTGCTAATGAATTATCACTAAGTAATGGAAATATTAAACAAAGATGTTAAGAAGTTCTTTCTGTCCTCTACTCTAAGAGAGAGCAAAGTCTGGACTCTAAAACTAAACAGAAGTACACCTTGTGGCTTTGACAAGAGGGATGTATAACAAATTGATCACTAGCAGATATGAACACAATATACTTCTGGATGCAGTATAACTCATAGACCAAATCTTATGATGTAATATAACATTAGGGTATTTCAGATATCAGTATTAAAACTACTGTCCCAAATGTGAGAACCTTGCAGGCAGGTGCTAACGCTTATCGCAGTTAAGCCAAAACAAGTCCCAGGATAAAAGTGTAGAGGACACCAGGAGAGCCCCAGGTTAATTAGTGGCCCCCTGGGTGCCCCATAGCCAAAAATCGACTGGGTCCCGGACCACGAGTGAACGCGGAAGATACCTCTCTGAAGGAGACCACAGATAATTGCTTATATTAATGGTACTAGTGTGAAACCTGGGAGGTCTATCGGATCAGCAGAGAAACATCCAGATTTAAATGCAGAAGCTGGACAACGGCGTCTTCTAAGATGCAGGAGTCGGCAGACACACACCAGTCCTCTGTCCACAGTGACGTAGGTAGAGTACTGACTAGTACGTGACAGTTAATCTAAAAGAAGTACTCACGGCTTGATGATCAAAATCTGGGTTCTTGGACTGACAAGTAAGTGCCAAATCCAGTAGTAAAGTCTCTCCTGCTGCGGTAGTGTTTGAGGGTATGGAGAAGTTCCTGGGTTGGCAGAACACTTTGTGGAGTCAGGCTTTATCCAAGCTCGTAGCGTGGAGCCGAATCAGATTGAGACAAAGGTGCAGATGAGAAAACGTCACTTGCATAGAATAGGCCCTAAGATCGAAGTTGAAGCCATTTAGCTTCCCTGTGTTTTGATGTTAGGACTCCGCTTGCATGTCCAGTGCAGCACCAGTCCGTTGCTTTTCTGCACTCTCGATGGTCTGTAGGTAGAGGTCGGAGTATCCCTCGCTGTAGGAGCACTCAATGTGGGATTTCCCCTTGGTCGGATCACAAAACCGCTCCTATTACATTAAATATTCGTCCCCCAGCTGCAGGATGAATGCCCGTCAGTTCCTCACTGCAGGGACCTCATCGGCTTTCACACGGAGCAGATATAGGGTTTATCGTTTTCAGTCACTCTCGCTATAGCCGCACGGAGCGATTTATTAGTGGGGCACTCTAAAATGGCGCCGGGAGCTCCCCTAGATTCCCGCCAAAAGTAATATGCCAGCAGCCCGGTATTAGACGGTGGATCTCTTACCGGTAGGGACAAGTAGCGTTGTCCTGAGATAAGCGAGAGGGAGCCGCTGCTTGTCGGTGTTCCTCCTGGTGTAAACAGAGGAAAGGAGTTTCTCCCCCCGCAATTTATACTTCTTCGTCCAGGGACAGTCAATGCAGCACATTCACCGGGATCCGGAGATATATGAGAGGCAGTTGCTGCCTGTTGTCTTTTTTCAAAGCGCCCAGTAACGGCCAGTTGATTTTCCCTATTGCAGCCGCAGAGCTAGATCCGGTCGCTTGGTGGGTCAGGACAGCCCCCGGGACTAGGTCAGCCTCTTCCACAGCTTCGTCCACAGGGCACTCAGTGGCCCTTATCCTCCAGCATGAGATACTGCAAAGTCTCTTCAGTGCTGGAGCTCGGGTTGGATCCCTGTGATCTTTTTATTCCTGCAGCTGTAGGGTCTGTGTTGTCAGAAGGGCTGGTTAAAAGCCTGCGAAAAGTCCCGCGCTGGCAGAGTGGTATAAATAAGGATTTCTTCTGCCAGTTAAAGTCTACGTTAGAAGCAAGGGGGATATGGGGGGTTTGTTGGCATCTGAATTGTATGGTATGTGCACTCGCGTTGTTGTGGCGAGGCGCAGCCTGGGAGTGGATAACTACCTATTCATGTATATATTCATATATGTATAGATTTATTGTTTCTGCTCGCTGCGTTGATCTAGTGGTAACTAGATGCAACTAGATGCAATAGCGTTTGAAGATACTAATATTTTTGCATGCTCCCATATTTTTGCATGCTTCTACTGTGACGTAATGAATTAGGTGGCTAGCCGTGAGCCGGAGGAGAGAATCTTCAATAGAGAAGTTGTCAGGTCAAACTGCGGGAGGGCTAACCAAAGAGCCTGAAGCTTTATTAAAATGAATATGAATATTCCATATAAAAGATAAGTGGCTTATGATAATAGACTGAGACAATAGTATACAGCACAATGAAACATGTATTTAATAGGGCTTGCAGCTTTATTAAAATGAATATGTATATTAGATATACAGGAGAAGTGCTTTATGGGAAGATAATATGACAGTGGTGTACTGTACAGTGGAATCTATATTCCCAATGAATATGCATATTAGACGTGGAAGAGAGGGAGCTTATGGGAGTTGATAACGCTGGTAGTGTGCTGTGGAATGTAACACCTATTCTGCTTAGTCTGTTCTAGGTGAGGCACGCAGTTGCAATAATATGAGAGAAATAAGACGGAAGTCCATCACAGTCAGGGCTCAGGTGTCTGTTGGCACGGGCAGTACGGTAAGATGGGGTGCAAGGCTGTTACGGAGATGGCGAATTTGCCTGAGGATTGCTGTTCATGGGACCATGGTGGTAGCTTTAGCAGGACATATTATGAGTGTGCGTGCAGGAGAGCAGAAGGGGGAATGGGTTTTATGTGGATTCTCTGATGGCTAATTGGTGAGCACCTGAATAGGGTGTGTACCTAACATGATATAAAGGGAAGTGAGCTTAGACCACATTTGATCGGACCTCTAACCCCTGATGAAGTCAGGTTAGCTGACGAAACATGGGGAGGTCAGATATGACGTTTTAAATTGTGATTTCTTACCTCTGTCTAGAAGTGTCACCTGCTGCAGACAGTGTCACAAGGGGGCCTTATTTGTTTTGTGTCCATGAGATTATGGACGACTGCCCAGGTAGTAGGCTCGGGATCCCTAACAGGAGCTAGTACTTTGCTATAGATATAAGGCTCGCCTGTTAACAGGTGGTGCTCCACCAGATTTGATAATAGAAAAGGAGTTATTCCTTCTTTCAGAAGCAAAAAGGGTTAAATGACGATGTTAGAAATCTGTTTTTTAAATAGTGTGTATAGAGGTTAATAGTTATACATAATAAAAGTTACGTTTTAGTGTTTTACAGATAGAGAACTGATAGAGTTTAAGTTTGCCTACGGCAAAATAGTAAATATAGTGATCAAAAGTCACTCTCTGTTCTCTTGCGAGATTCCCAATTTTTGGAAGATTATGTGAAATTAAGGGTATGGGCACCATACAAAAAGGCATGCCACATAAATGCTATCATGGCAAGACTGACAGGATCTACAATGTTACACAGCATGCTGTGGGTATACTTGTGATTTTGAACAAGCAGATCAAGGGTAAAACCCTTACCAAAAGAATCAGCATCCGTGTGGAGCTCATTTGCCACTTCAAGAGCAGGGATAGTTTCCTTCAGCACATCAAGGAAAATGAAAGAAAGAAAAAGGAAGCCAAGGAGAAGGGCACCTGGGTGGAACTGGAGCATCAGCCAGCGTTTCCAGGAGAAGCTCACTTCGTCCATACTCATGGAAAGGAGCCCGAGCTCCTTGAGCCCATTCCCGATGAGTTTATGGCATAATGTGACAATATCCTTTTCAAAATATTCCATTGTTGCTTAAGCATAAGGATGTAATGGTGCTACGTAAGGCTTTTTCAAATTTTATATGGCGGGGCAAGCGCTCTCGTATAGGCAGAAAATTCTCAAGTCAGGTCCGAGGAAGGCTCGAGGTTTTAGCTCACACTTCTGACATTCGCACACTGCTTCAGCCCGACTGTCAGCGTTGCAGTGTCATCTGGGCCTCCCCATCAACTGTCTGCATTTCTTTGTGTAAATTTTATTTGGAGAGTCCATATGGGCATCTTTGCTGGTTTTAGGATCATGCTGCGGTAAAAGACAGCGATTGTCATTGTCCTATTCACAAAAATCTTGTTTCAAATACTCATTTCTTCTTGATAATTTTATTGTGAGTGTCCAAAAGGTCATTCTTGCTGCTTTTTCGGTCATGCTACTGTAAAAGACACCTATAGAAAAGGTTGTATTGAAAAAAACCTCATTTCACATACTCATTCCTTATATCACATGTATTAAGGCAAATGAACAACAGTTACTGGGTGGCCATCCTCTTTGATCCACGTTACAAATCAAAAGTCAGCAATTTCCTTGCACCCACACAAATTGAAAGTAGAATGCAGGAATTTGAGACAGTGCTCATTGACCCACTAGAGACATCTGTTGCGTCTTCTTCACGTTCTAATGTCACAGTGGAACAACATCGGCAACGTGATAGTAGTAGAATGGCCAGTAGCCATAGCAGCAGCAGCAGCATTGAAAAAAATCTTGTTTGAAATAATCATTTCTTCTTGCAAATTTTATTCTGATGGTCCATAAGGGCATCTGTGCTGATTTTGGAGTCATGCTGCGGTAAAAGACAGCGATTGTCAATGTCTTATTCACTAAAATCCTGTTTCAATTACTCCTTTCTTCTTGCTAATTTTATTGAGTGTCCGGAAGGTAAAAGACAGCGATGGTCAATGTCCTATTCACAAAAATCTAGTTTGATATGCTCATTTCTTCTTGCGATTTTTATTCTGAATGTCCTTAAGAACATCTGTGCTGGTATTTGTGATCATGCTGCGGTAAAAGACAGCTCAGGAAGCGCCCTCTGTTGGATGTAACAAATCCTCAATTTGCTTCTGACCAACCGAGTCTTGAGAAAGCAAAAAAGATTTTAGCCAAGCCAGTATCTCTCATTTTTGCTTTCTCAAGACTCGGTGGGTCAAAAGCAAATTGAGTATTTGTTACATCCAACAGAGGGCGCTGTGGGCATCTCAGCCCCTTTCCCATAATGCCTTGTGATATGCAGATGCTAAGTAGAAAAGGCAAAACAAACTCTACAAGCCGTTCGTTCAGTGCTCTCCTTAAGGAGAGATCTTCCCTTCCTGAGCTACTTGATGCCTCCCACACAGCCAGCCAGTATCGCTCTGCTCTGCAGTGAAGAGGGACAAAAATCCCAAAACAGCGTTGTCTGCAGATGAGAGATACTGGCTTGGCTAAAATCCTTTTTGCTTTTTCAAGACTCGGTGGGTCAAAAGCAAATTGAGGATTTGTTACATCCAACAGAGGGCGCTATGGGAGTCTCAGCTCCTTTCCCATAATGCCTTGTGATATGCAGTAAAAAACAGCGATAGTTATTGTCCTATTCAATAAAATCTTGTTTCAAATACTCTTTTCTTCTTGCGAATTTTATTCTGAGTGTCCATAAGGACATTTTTGGTGGTTTTGTGGTCATGCTGCTGCAATAGAAAAAATTATATTTCTAATCCTAGTTGCCAATTAAAAGGATTCAAAACACTTTTGATGTGCTGTCTTGCTGTCACTGTTCTTCCATAAGACCCCATTTCACAAATATTCCATAGAAAAAAATATATTTCTACTCCTATTTGCCACTTACAAAGTATAGGCATTTAAGAACACTGTTTTTGCTGGTTTTTGGGGTCATGCTGCTGTAAAAGACAGCGAAAGTCAATGTCCTATTCACAAAAATCTTGTTTCAAATACTCATTTCTTCTTGCAAATTTTATTCTGAATGTCCATAAAGGAATCCTGGCTGGTTTTGGGGTCATGCTGCGGTAAAAGACAGCAATAGGCAATGTCCTATTCACTAAAATCTTGTTTCAAATACTCATTTCTTCTAGCTAATTTTATTGTGAGTGTCCAAAAGGTAATCTTTGCTGCTTTTTGGGTTATGGTACTGTAAAAGACACCAAAAGAAAAGGTCGTATTGAAAAAAACCTCATTTCACATACTCATTTCTTTTTTCACATGTATTAAGGCAATCAAAATGAACAGCAGTCCACGTTACAAATCAAAAGTCAGCAATTTCCTTGCACCCACACAAATTGACAGTAGAATGCAGGAATTTGAGACAGTGCTCATTGACCCACTGGAGACATCTGTTGTGTCTTCTTCAAGTTCTAATGTCACGGTGGAACAACATCAACAACGTGATAGTAGTAGAATGGCAAGTAGCCATAGCAGCAGCAGCAGCATTGAAATAAATCTTGTTTGAAATACTCATTTCTTCTTGCGAATTTTATTCTGATGGTCCATAAGGGCATCTGTGCTGATTTTGGAGTCATGCTGCGGTAAAAGTCAGCGATTGTCAATGTCCTATTCACTAAAATCTTGTTTCAAATACTCCTTTCTTCTTGCTAATTTTATTGAGTGTCCGAAAGGTCATTTTTGCTGGTTTTGGGGTCATGCTGCAGTAAAAGACAGCGATGGTCAATTTCCTATTCACAAAAATCTAGTTTGATATGATCATTTCTTCTTGTGAATTTTATCCTGATGGTCCAGCCCTATCTGTGCTGGTTTTGGAGTCATGCGACAGTAAAAGACAGCGATAGTCAATGTCCTATTCACTAAAATCTTGTTTCAGATACTCATTTCTTCTTGCTAATTTTATTCTGATGGTCTGTAAGGGCATCTGTGCTGGTTTTGGCGTCATGCTGCGGCAAAAGACAGCGAAGGTCAATGTCATATTCACTAAAATCTTGTTTCAAATACTCATTTCTTCTTGCTAATTTTATTCTGAGTGTCCATAAGGGCATTTTTGCTGATTTTGGGGTCAGGCTACTGTAAAAGGGATGCAAGGGGTGCCAACAGGACTGTACTCCTGTCAGGGGCCCTAATCAAAAAGGGGTCCTAATCAAAAAGGGGCCCAGTGATATGTTAAAAATAGGAAGTAGTAATGGGTGGGGGCCACATTTTATTTAGCTGTATGGGGCCATGAAATGGTTAGTAGACGACTGACGGCGGCCCTGGCTACCATTGCGCCCACTATAACTATGGCCCTGCCAGCTGAATCTCCGTGTTCCCCATTGGGATGTTCTTCCTGCCACCACATATATGACATGTTCTTGGGCCCTGGTGCAAAAAGTGATATGGGGCTCCTGCCAGTTACCATGTGCCATTTCCAATACCGGTGTCTTCTTATGTGTCAAGGGGGCCCTGTAGCAGCTGCTATCGCTGTGCCTGCTGTGGCTACGCTGTCCTCACCTTTCAGATAGCAATTGAAAGGAATGAATTATTTTAGCCTATGATTTTTTGTCTGTGACTCTTAGAGCCAAATTGTCTTCACTATGATGTACCACATATCCACATTAATGTTGTGGATGGTAATTGCAGCTTCTCCTCACCTGTTTCGGTATAACAATTAGCCTGATCATCTTCTCCCATTGACATTAATGGGGCACAGCGATTGATCATGATCGAAAATCGGCACGATGTTCTTTATAATCGGCAATCGACTCGCTCTAGAGTTTTTTTTACTGATCACTAGGGAAGAGCGATTATAATCGACAAAGTTGAAATTGGCACGATTTTTAGGCTGTTCGGAAATCACGCGATATTTTAGGTGACAATCTGCAGATAATCTATTACTATCAAGCTATTTTCGGCGCTTCCTGTCATTTTGGTGGCCAGCAATTCAGCTTAGAGAATAGAGCAGGGTGAGCTGGGTGTGCGACGTCATGACTGTGATGTGAATGGTTGTCATTGGCTGGAAAAAATCACATGATCTCGTTTTGCATAGAACAGCGTTTCCTGTTCAGTATCAGTGTTTCAGTGTCTATCACTAGAGCAAGACGTCTGCTGCGTGTCTCTCAATACTGCTCAGCTCAGAGACACAGTTCTTTTCTTTATTCATACAGACAACTATGCTTTTAGCTGTGAACATTAGAATATAGGTAGATCAGAGAATTTAAGTTCTTATTTAGTTAGACAGAAACTTTTAAAGAAGCATCTAGCGGCTGTACAGCCGCTGGGGAGGGTGGGTGAGAGAGGCGGGGGGTGGCGGACAGACAGACAGGCTGGCTTTGGAAAGGAGGGTGTATATTGTGCAGCCCAGACTCTGATGTGAACCTGCATTGAAATGGTATTTTTGTTACCACTTTTTGGCCAGCACACCTCGCACCTGAGGTGAAATTGTACTTTTTATTTTGGACATCCCAGTTTTTTCAAACAGCCACCTTGTACTTAAATTTGGATACAGAAATGTTCTAGTAACTGTTGGTGTATTTAATTGGTGCAAAACCACCTTTTGTTATCCGTATAAATTTTAAATACCTGTATTGCACTTTGGAGCGGCCCAGTTTTGTTCAAAGAGCCACCTTGTACTTAAATTTGGATACAGACATTTTCTAGTAACTGTTGGTGTATGTAATTGGTGCAAAACCACCTTTTGTTATCCGTATAACTTTTAAATAGCTTTATTGCACTTTGGTGCGCCCCAGTTTTGTTCACAGACCAACCTTGTACTTAAATTTAGATACAGACATTTTCTAGTAATTGTTGGTGTATTTCATTGGTGCAAAAACCACCTTTTGTTATCCGTAAAACTTTTAAATAGCTGTTTTGCACTTTGGTGCTCCCCAGTTTTGTTCAAAGAGCCACCGTGTACTTAAATTTGGATACAAAAATTTTCTAGTAACTGTTGGTGTATTTCATTGGTGCAAAACCACCTTTTCTTATCCGTTTAATTTTTAAATAGCTGTATTGCACTTTGGTGCGCCCAGTTTTTTTTCAAATAGCCACCTTGTACTTAAATTTGGATACAGAAATTTTCTAGTAACTGTTGGTGTATTTAATTGGTGCTAAACCACCTTTTCTTATCCGTATAAATTTTTAAATAGCTGTATTGCAATTTCTCATCCGTGTAACTTTTGAATAGTTTTATTACGCTCGGTGAATCTCAGTTTGGCACAGATAGCGCACTTGTATGAAAACTATCAATTCCTAGTCAGTTGTAATTCCTGGGCAGTTGTAAATCCCTGGGACTGAAGGAAGAACACTGTTGATTTTGTCTTACGGTTCTTCCACCAGACCGCAATTCACAGGTATTCGCTAGAATCAATTCTGTTTCTAATCCTATTTGGCTGTTGGAAATTAGAGGGATTTAAGAATAGCTGTGATTTGCCGTCTTTCAATAAGAGACTGTCAAAAACTCTTCCATATGTTTTTAAATTTATATCTTTCTGAACATGGAGCTACATGCAGGTGGTAAGCGAGCAAAGAGGGGTGTAGGACATGGAGGTAGAGGTACGAGAGAAGGTGCTCCTTCCAGTGCTGGCGACAACACACAAGCCAATGGATCTTCGGTTGCAGGACCGTCAGGCCTGTCATCGCTGGGTCGGTGCCCTGTGAATCTCAGTAACGAACAGCGTGGCCAATCTGTTCTTCAGTGGTTAATGCAACCTGCATCCAGTAGTCTTACCTCCTCGTCCTCCCAGTCATGGCCACAAATGTGGTCATCAGAATTGTCAGCATCCGTCCAACATGAAGCGAAGGCAGCTCAAATGTCAACTCGTGTACTCACCACTGTGGATAATCCATTTTCTGAAGACCTCTTTGATGACAAAATGCGGTGTGGGTCAGAAGGCATTTCAAAAGATCAAGAGGCCATAGAGGATGATTTTGTCTGCTCTGACGCCCAATCGCTGATGTCATAAGGAGGAGAAGGAACCCGGCCCAATCGGAAAAAAATCCCGGGCGGTCGGTAACGCCTTGCAGTGCCTGTTGCTTGTAGCCCGCAGCTCCAGGATGCAGAATGTCAGGACGAGGAAGTCACCTGTGTTGTTGATGATGATGATGACGACATTGCGGATCCAACGTGGTCTTTTTCAGCAGAATTTGCTTGCGAGCGCTTCATCACTGGACGAGGAGGAAGACGATGGGGTAGTGTCAGTTTGGCTCCTGCCTCAAAAAGGGAGAGGGCGGTCGCACAAGTCCGCTGAGATTATTCCGCCATCCACGATCAGCGGAAACACCGCTCCTCGCTTATCGCTGTCAAAAAGGTCCAGGACCTCTCAAGCCTGGGACTTTTTGAGCAAGCCTCTGATTCACCCAGCGATGTCATAGGGCCGCCTTTGGCGTAAACGCATCAGTAGAGGGAAGAATCTTAGGTTTTTTAACCACCACCAAAAATGTCTAGTCACATGCAGCGAATGCATGAGTTGAAATGGAGGGAACACTTGGCCAAAAAAGGCCACACCGATCCCGGGTTTCCAACCACTGTCACACCCTCTCTCTCTGCCTCCCCCCCTCCTCCCCACAACCAAGCGTTCCCCAAAATGCCCATGTCTCTCAGAGTTTATGATCAAGGATCAGCCTCCACTTCAGCCTCCTCCGTCGCCCGAAAAACCCCCAGCACCACCAGAGGGCCCATCCTACCCTTCTCCTTCCACCAGTTTAAAACTGCAAACCCCCTACAGCGGCCAGTCTAGCAGCCAGCCTTCTGTCTTTCCAGAAGAAACACTTCTTGGGGGCAGAAGAAACACTTTAACCCAAACCATCCCAAAGCCAAAAGCCTTTCCCGTTTCTGGGGGGACACAGATGGATTTCCCCCCACGTCATGGCCCTCGCTTGCCCCCAAGACCAGATGCCGAGCAGGCATTTCTTTTGCCAGAAAAGCCGTCCCTGCCCTGGCCAGCCACGTGTTTATCTAAAATTTCAAGCGTGTTGTCTGCATCTGTTTCCGGGAAAGTCCGTCTGGGCCACCGATACATGGACTATTAAGCATGGCCAAGGCCCATATATCTCTGTGGACAGCTCACTGGGTGAGCTGGGTGGATGTCTCTGGTGGTAACGGGTGCTCTCAGGCTCGGCGCACGCTCTTCAAACCGCAGGGATGGTGCAGGGTTCTTTCCCCCAAGGTCCACTGGTAGCATCACGTGCCCATAGAAAAACCAGGCCGTGTTTTAAATTAATCTGTCTTGGAGCTGTCAACACACCCGGTCAGGAGCTGTGGACGGCTCTTCGCAACGAGAACCGAGCGCTGGCTGGGTGACAAGAACCTTGTGCCAGGCAAGGTGCGGTGCGGGTAACGGTTAGAAATATCCTGCCCGCCCCAAGATCGGTAGGCTGGGAGCACATCCCTTGCCTGGCACACGTCATGAACTTCGTCATCCAGAAATTTCTAAAGCGCTAACCGGGACTGCCTGTTGCGGAAGGCTCGAGGTCTGTGCTCACACTTCCGCCATTCGCACCCTGCTTTGTCCCGCCTGGCTGCGTTGCAGCGTCAGCTCGGCCTCCCCGTCAACCGTCTCATTGTTGACGTGGCAACACGCTGCAATTCCACCCTCCACAATGCTCCCCGCGATTGTGGCAGCAGTGGGAATGCCATTACGCAGTACGAAGTGACACATGGCCTGACAAGCAGCGGTGCGGACCTCGGGGTTGAGCCACCGAGAGTGGCGGCAGGTGAAAGAGCTCTGCACCATCCTTGCCAGTTTTGAAAAGCCACCAAAATGGTCCAGTGCGGACAATGCCTTTTGTCAGCATGAGCATTGTGGTGATCTTAGTTTCTGGAACGATCGTTTGACACTCTGAAATAGCAGGGTCCCCAACCAGGACGGGGGAGGAGACAGACCCCAAAAAGCGGGAACACAGACCTTCCTCTCCGTCGAATCCAGAAGGCCCCACAGTTTCACAACTTTATCGGTCTTCATTAGGCAGTGGTTCGGGGTCCAGAGCTGGTGCAAGGTGGCGCCCCAGCTCTCAGGGTACAACATCTGAGGCAAGTCAGGGCTGTGTTGAGGAGGAGAAGGATGAGGTATTCCTGGACATCGACATTACCGATCTCCCTGCCTTGGAAAGAGGCTGGAACGAATTTGAGGTGGAGGAGGAAGATGAGGAAGATCACTTTGCTAGTGCTCCTCGACCCAGAGGCTTGGGAAATCAAGGATCCATCTCTCAAATGAGTGCTTGGATGCTCCATTTCTTCCAACATGCATTAAGGCCATCAAACTGAAGAACAGTTACTGGGTGTCCACCCTCCTCGATCCCCGTTACAAAGCGAAACTCAGCACTTTCCTTCCACCCACCCAAGTAAAGATTAAAATTCAGAAATTGGAGACCGTGCTGATTGATCAACTGGAAACATCTGTTGCGTCTGCTTCACGTTCTTCAAATGTGGAACAACGTCAGCAACGTAACAGCAGTAGAGTGCCAACTAGCCGCAGCAGGCATTGTGGCAGAAAGCCTAATGGGTGACCTCTGGCAATCCTTATTTACCCCCTCACCAACGCATGTAAAAGCAGGGCACACATACGACACACAGAGACCCGGGCCTTTAAAATCATGGGGCATGACTATCGGGGGCTCAAACCGATGTTTTTGGATATTTTCCGGACCCAATCGACTTCTGTACCCAAAAATGGATAAACCCCAGCTCCTCGCCCACGCCATAGAGGTGTTGTCCCCCCCAGCACCCGGTCAAAAAATGAGCACCTTCAGCACAGCTGGGGAGTCATTACGGGCAAACGCATCCGGGTTTTCCACGAAAATGTGGATCGTTTGATTTTCATCAAAATAATCAGGGTGGATCTTTGAGATTTGTGGCCCCAATTGCCGAGGTCCCGTTTAGTTTGGGTCCTACTTCACTTTCCTTTAAAAAAGAAATGGCCTTTTGAAAAAAAATTTTTTAAAGGTCATTTCACTGCAATTTTTATTGTCAGTTCCCAAAAAAGTCATTTTGCGGTTTTGCGGTTTGGAACTAAAAAAGACCCCAATTGTACACGGTTTCATGAAGAAACGATTCCATTAACTCATTCTTTAAAATTTTTAGCACTGTCAAGGGTTTTAGGTCAGGGTGGTGAATACAGCAATAATAAAGGGTCCTTTGGAAAAAAAAAATTTTGGGCTTCTAATGGCATTTCCCCCTCACAATTTTTAAAGGGGGCTGAGAATCATTTTTAAATTTTTTGGGGTATGTGTGAAATACAGCATACACGGGGCCTTTTTTAAAAAATGGGGTTTTCAACAGTCTTATTTTCACAATTGTCAACTGGGCAACGGGTCTAATTTTAGCTCACATTTCCGTTCCGCACTTGCTTCAGCAACGTTTTCATTGCGCAGCATAAGGTTTTTTTTGCCGTGTTAATAGATGACGAGCCCCCTGCTCTCAGAAACCCACGGGGTAACCCGGCCCTCTGCGAACTGAGTTTTAAAGATGCAATCAAGCCCTGGCTCTCACGCACCCACTGTTACCGCCCGCACTGAAACCTGCGTTATCCACGTTTACAGCCTCACCTGCCTTATCAGTAATTTCCCTTTAACCCACTTTCAGTAGAATCAGGATTTTTTTTGATAGGCCCCTTTACCCGGGGGCATCTTTTCGTTTTTCTTTTACTTCTAATTCATGGTGGGGAAAAATGCCCCCATAGAATCAAGCCTCTTGCGGAGTGCCGGGTTCCTCCGCGACCCCCTCCCCGGGGTTTGGGGGGCATCCTCCCCAGGCGAGCGGCGCGGCGCCCCGATGTCGGGCCGGGGGGTGGCTCTCTCCAACACCCCCTTACTCACCGCCACCTCCTGAGTGTTCCTGCTTCCCGGCGCCCGACCCCCCCTAGGGCGCCGCGCTCCGGCACTGTTAAAATTTAAAGGGCCCGCGCACCGCAAAATTCATTGCCGGTTGCTTTCCCAATTTAAACCTCCTCTTCCCGCATAGCCCCGGGGTCTTTTTTTCCTTTCTTGCGTGATTCCGTCTACTACCTCTTCTCCCCCTCCCCAAAACCTTTTCCCCTGTCCCCACTACTTACCCCCAACGATTCTGTACCACGCCACCCTTGGCTGCCCTGCAAGCAAGTCACTCATGGAAGGGCCTGGAAAATCCCGCCGCAGCAAGTCCATCCCCCCTTTGCGGGGGCTCTGGGAAAAACCCCGGGGCCTACTTAATTCCCCTCCCTGGGGTGGCTTCGCCTCACTTGTGTTTGGGGGCCCCGGATCCACTACACCAACCGTACAGTAGATCCGGGCCATGGGTCCTCCAATGCCCCTCCTATGTCGCTGACCTAACCCCTCGTGCTCCAATCCCACAGATAATCTAGGGCCCCGCAACTCAGCCACCCCTGTAATCAGCAGTGCCTGGGCCACCCAAAACAACAACCTCTCCAGTGGTCCCTCCCCCTTTTGTTTCCCACCGGGTGCTGGCCACGGCCCGTCTGACTATCCCAAGTTCGATGGGACTCCCTGGGTTGCAGGGGCTTTTTCACCCCAAAGCCTCTCACATAGAATTAATGGGGGGCCAATTTTTCCCACTGAAAGGTCGAAGGTCGCATTCGTGGTCAGCTTTCTTTCTGGGAAAGCTCTGGCCTGGGCTACCCCGCTTTGGGACAGAGACGATCCAGTCACGGCTGACCTCGTCAATTCCTCACAGTGTTCCGCAGCGTCTTTGAGGAACCCGTCCAAGCCTCTTCTGCCTAAACTGCCTTACTGAATCTGTGCCAAGGAGACTCCTCTGTGGGCGACTAAGCGGTACAGTTCCGCACCCTGGCCTCGGAACTATCATGAAACGATGCGGCATTAGCCGCCACCTTCAGGAAAGGCCTCTCCAGCCAGATCAAGGATGCCTTATCTACCCGTGATCCACCTTCCTTGTGTGACCTTATCTCTTTGGCCACTCAGATCGATATCCGTTTTTCTGAACAGCGAGAAGAGCTGCGTCAGGAACGTGAACCTGCCTGGGGTCGTCGTTTTCCCTGCCTAGCTCCTGTATTCCAGAGGCCACCAAGTTGTCCTCCCTGCCTGCTACTGAGGAACCCATGCAAGTGGACAGAGCTCACTTGGCTCCACAGGAGCTGACCCGGCGGCGTGAAGAAAACCTTTGCCTCTATTGTGCCAACCCCGAACATTTCCGCTGGGGCTGCCCACTTCGTCCTCAGCGTCCGGGAAACGCACGCACCTAGGCCACGTGGGAGAGGCGTCCCTAGGTGAGAGCAAGTCCTCTCCTCGTTTGACCATGCCCGTGTTTGTCGGATTTGGACCGGGAGTTCAATTCCAAGTTTCCGCTTTCTTGGACTCCGGTTCGGCCGAAAATTTCGTGGATGCTGCCTTGGTGTCTAGATATAAACTCCCAGTGGTCCTCCTGGAAAAACCTCTTGTCATCTCCTCTGTCAGTGGGGTGATCCTCCGTGACCCGATCCAGTATTGTACCAAGCCCTTGCTCCTTCAGGTAGGGGCGCTACATAAGGAGAAGCTTGTGTTCTATGTACTACCTCGGTCCTCCTCGTCTGTTCTTCTGGGTCTTCCATGGCTGCAGCGGCATGCCCCTGTGCTCAACTGGGAAACGGGCAAAGTCTTGCTGTTTGGAGGCACCCCGCCCGGTGCTTCCCGCTTCTTCAATACCACCCACGTCTTTGGCTGGTCTTCCTGGTTCGTACCAAGAATTTGCGGACGTGTTCTCCGAGAAGCAAGCTGAGACTCTACCTCCACATCGCCCTTACGACTGCCCTATTGAGCTGCTGCCCGGCACCTCTCCACCCCGGGGCCGAGTCTACCCGCTGTCAGTACCTGAGACACAGGCTATGTCGGCCTACATTAAAGAAAAAATCCAGAAGGTATTTATTCGGAAGTCCTCCTCCCTGCCGGGGCTGGATTCTTCTATGTAGAGAAGAAAGATGGCTCTCTACGGCCATGCATCGACTACCGAGGGCTCAACAAGATTACCATTAAGAACCGGTATCCCCTGCCTTTGATCACCGAGCTTTTCGACCGGCTTCGGATAGCCAGGATATTTTCTAAATTGGATCTGCGGGGAGCTTATAACCTAATTCACATACGTGAGGGCAACGAATGGAAGACGGCTTTTAACACCCGCGAAGGGCACTTTGAGTACCTGGTTATGCCCTTTGGTCTCTGCAATGCTCCAGCAGTTTTCCAGGAGTTCGTCAACGACATATTCCGGGATCTCCTGTATACCTGTGTCGTTGTTTATCTGGACGATATTCTAATTTTCTCCCCCGATCCTGAGTCCCACATAATCCATGTACGACAGGTCCTCCGGCGTTTGAGGGCTAACCGCCTCTATGCCAAGCTCGAAAAATGTCTGTTCCACCAGAAAAGCCTCCCATTTCTCGGCTACATTATTTCGGACAAGGGCCTGCAGATGGATCCTGCCAAATTGTCTGCTGTCCTGCAGTGGCCAAGACCCGTGGGCCTCCGAGCCATACAAAGATTCCTGGGCTTCGCCAATTATTATAGACAGTTTGTGCCACATTTCTCCTCACTGGTGTCTTCTATAGTGGCTTTAACCAAAAAGGGTAGTAATCCGAGGTTATGGGCACCAGCTGCGGAAAAATCTTTCCTCAAGCTGAAGTCGGCGTTCGCCTCTACCCCGGTACTCACCCGGCCTGATTCAGAGAAGCCATTCTTCCTGGAAGTCGATGCCTCCTCAGTGAGAGCCGGAGCAGTGCTTACTCAAAAGGGTCCCAAAGGCAAGACCCATATGTGTGTTTTTTTCTCCAAAACTTTTTCCTCTGCTGAGAGAAATTACACTATCGGAGACCGGGAATTACTGGCCATCAAATTAGCCCTAGAGTAATGGCGCTATCTCTTGGAGGGGGCTCGACACCTGGTCAATATGTACACCAACCACAAGAACCTCCTCTATCTCCAGACGGCCCAGCGTCTAAACCCGCGCCAAGCTCGGTGGTCCCTATTCTTTTCCCAATTCAATTTTCTGATTCATTTTCGCCCCGCGGAGAAAAACGTCAAGGCCGATGCCCTCTCCCGTGCCTCTGACGTGGTAGGAGATGAACCAGCGCCTCGGCATATCATCCCTCCCGAAAGGCTAATCTCTGCTGCACCGATAGAGTTGCAACAAATCCCTCCGGGAAAGACTTATGTGCGCCCGGCTCAACGAAAGAGAATGCTGTATTGGGGATGTTGCTCTCGAGTGGCTGGAAACCCGAAAGAGAAGAAATCTTGCTCTCTCATCTCCCGTTTTTATTGGTGGCCCAGTCTGACGTTCGCGAATTTGTGGAGTCGTGCACTTCTTGTGCCCGCAACAAATCTTCCTATCGCAAGCCGGCAGGTCTGCTGCAGTCACTGCCTATTCCCGATTGTCCTTTGACCCACTTGGCCATTGACTTTATTACTGACCTTCCGCCTTCCTCCGGTAATACCGTGATCTAGGTATTCACGCATCGCTTTTCTAAGATGTCCCATTTCATTCCTCTTCCAGGTCTACCCTCTGCTCCTCGTCTAGCCAGCATATTTTTTCAACATATTTTTTGGCTACATGGGCTGCCCCGCCATATAGTTTCAGACCGGGGAGTCCAATTTGTTTCCAGGTTCTGGCGCTCCCTCTGTAACCAGTGTGAGACAGTGACAGGCGGCATTATTGACGGGAGATATATTTCTCCTAGAATGCTCTCCTCTGCGGCCTTGGGGAGTATGTGGAGGACTGCTTGTCACCGAGAAAGCCTGGTCTCGGGAAGGGAAGCCGACAGTTTGTGTGTCATTTAAAGATTGTTACTGACATGATTGGTATAAGCGGTTCACAATCCGCTTTTGGTCTGGGTCGGCATTTCCTGGAGTGGTCAAAGAGAAGGGCGGGTGGCCACTCCCACCGCCCCAGGTGAGGCGGGACTCAGGCCTATAAAGCCTAGGTCTGCAGGGCCCGCATGAGTCTGCTGTTACTCTGTGTCTCAGAGAAAGACCCGTGCAAAAGAACCTTGCTGTGAATACTTTAGCTGTATTAAGGACTAGTCAGGGACGACTTTGTCTAGTAAGTGCTCAGCCGAGCAGGTATTTATTTTTTTGTTTGCCCGAAGCTAAGGCTTGTTTTTGTTTGTGTTTTTTTGCACCTGCTGAATAAACCCAGGCAACGCCTGGACTTGAACTAGAAGTGTGTGTCACTGACTCTGTCCGCTGAAGCCCACGCTGCCTACCTGTTTGCTGGTCCCCCTCACACCAGCTACAAGTAAAATTGGATTTCTCTTCTGCCTTTCACCCTCAGACCAACGGGCAGGTAGAGAGGGTTAACCAGATGCTTGGCTGCTATCTGCGGCACTTCGTTTCTGCACGTCAGGACGACTGGGCCAACCTGTTACCGTGGGCAATTCGTTGGATTCGGAGTCTGCCAGTGCCGCACCCTTCTTCATTGTCTACGGGCGACTTGGTCCGGGACTTAACAGCCATCTGGGATCAGACACGCCAGTCTCTGCAACGGGCGTCTGCCTGCACTAAGAATCAAGCAGACAAAAAGAGAAGACCCCCGCCTATCTTCTCTCCTGGAGACAAAGTATGGTTGTCTGCGAAATACATTCGTCTCAAGATTCCTGGATACAAACTAGGTCCCCGCTTCCTCGGACTGTTCGAGGTGCCGAAACGCATCAATCCAGTGGCATATAAGCTCCGCCTTCCCCCCATGATGCGGTTCCCGAACTCCTTCCATGTCTCCCTTCTGAAGCCAGTGGTCCTGAACCATTTCTCCTGGAAAGTTGCTCGTCCGACTCCTGAGGCTGATGCCACAAACATCTTCACCATAAAAGAAATCTTGGCCATGAAAATGATCAGAGGGAAGCGACATTTCCTCATTGACTGGAAGGGGTTCGGGCCCGAAGAAAGGTCCTGGGAGCCAGAGGACAACATCCTGGATCGCACCCTGGTCCGCAAATTCCTCCAAGACTGAAACAGGGAGGGGCCTAAGGGGGGTACTGATCATAAGAATCTTACCTTTTGAGAGAGTGCTAAAAGGTTATATCCTAGTCTGTCTCGTTGGTAATTATTTTTTACGCGCGTCAACTTTGTTGTTATTTACAGACCTGGTTCTAAAAATGTGAAGGTTGATGCTCTATCTAGAAGCTTCTGTGCCACGCTTCACAGGAGGATCCGGTACCTATATTGCCCAAGGAGACTGTTGTCTCAGCTATTTACCCTGATTTAGCCACTGAGATTAAGACCCACCAGGATTTGAGACCTGCTAATTGTCCTGTTTGGAAGTTCTTTGTCCCCACTCAGTTCAGGCTACGAGTATTAAAAGAATTTCATGATTCCGGGTTATCTGGGCATCCTGAAGTGTCTGGCACAACAAAAAACTTATTTTGGGGTATTTACTGGTGGCCGTTTATTGCCTCGTGATGTTGAGGCCTACGTGGCATCTTGTGAAGTTCTTCGCTGGGCTAAGGTTCCCAGAACTCATCCTCCTGGTGAACTATGCCCTCTAACCTAACCTGAACATCCATGGACCCACATCTCCATGGATTTTATGACGGACCTTCCCCCTTAGGAGGGGAAAACAGTTATTTGGGTGGTAGTGGACCGTTTCAGTAAGATGTGCCATCTTGTTCCTTTAAGGGGGTTACCGTCGTCCAAAAAACTTGCTGAGCTTTTTGTCAAACACATTGTCAAGCTTCATGGTTTATCAGAGAATATAGTTTTGGACAGAGGGGTTCAGTTCGTTTCTCGATTTTGGAGAGTGCAAGGCTCTGGGTATCACCCTGTCCTTCTCCTCTGCCTTCCACCCAGAGACTAATGGACAGACAGAGATGGTAAATCAAATGGTAACACAAAAACTCCATTTTTAATTGTATCGGATCAGCAGGTAGACTGGGTAAAATATTTTTACCGTTGGTTGAATTTGCCATTAACAATCAGGATAGTAGATCGTCTGGTACCTCACCACTTTACTGTAATTATGGTTTTCACCCAAGGCATGCGTCATTTTCCAGTGCTACATCTGATCACAACGGGGTGGATGTTATCATTAAAGATCTGTGCACAGTCTGGGCCCAAGTTCAGAAGAACTTGGTTCATACCCAGAACATCCAGAAGAAAAATTCTGATAGACGGCATCTTTGTTCTAGAGGGTTTGCGGATGGGGATAAAGTATGGTTATCCAGCCGAAATCTGTGATTGAAAGTTCCCTCTTGTAAACTCGCGCCGCGAGTTGGTTCAGGAGGTGGTTAATCCGGTTGCATATCGGCTGAAATTACCCTCTTCTCTCCGTATACATAACGTGTTCCATCATCATTCTTAAGAGGTATATTCAGCCTTTTGAATCCGCCCTCTGACCCCCCCTCCAGTTTGCATAGAGGGGGAGTTAGAATATGAAGTCCCCCGTGTTTTGGATTCTGAAAAGGTCCAAAGGTCACTGCAGTACCTGGTCCATTGGGAGGGGTATGGTCCTGAGGAGAGATCATGGGTTCCGGCGAAATCCATCCATGCTGATTACCTGGTGAGGGAATTCTATGAGTCTCACCCGGACAAACCAAGACCAGGGAAGGGTCCGGTGGCCCCTCCTAAAAGGGGGGGTCTTGTCAGGGCTAGGCAGCACTCGGTCTGCAGGAAGCAACAGTCTGCTGCAGCTGATTTGCAAACCCACCCTGATACACATTCTGCTGGCAGCTCTGTGAGTGACAGAGGTCCAGCCACTCCGGACAGGGGGCGTGTCGCACCAGCCAATGGGAGGACCCGGAGGCTGCTCCAATCAGCTACAGGGGCGGTATCCGGGAATCACATTTAAACTCCCGGCAGGCTGAGTGCAGCGACTGTGATATTCTCCTGGCTGCCTTGCTACTTGTGCTTTATATTGTGTTTTTCTTATCTGTGTACCAGACCTCTGCTTGTTTTCCTGACTTGCATTGTGATTTTGTACCTCGCTCCCATTTGTGTTTGACCTCGGCTTGTTTACGTTTTCTCTCTGGTTCTGTTTTTGTGGCTTGGCGTTCCCGATGTGTTATTGACCCGGACTGTCTGACCTTTCTTCCTCCTGACGGCTCCAGAACTCTAGCAGCACAGAGACTGTCACCCAGTTGGCATCTGCCGCTTAGGGCATCATGTCAAGTAAGCAGGGACAAAGGCTGGGTTCCAGTCAGGGCTCACTGTAACTCCCGTGACGTGACAGTGGGTCATGCAGATTTAAGGGTCATGCTGCGGTCCAGGACAGGGATAGTCAATGTCCAGTTCAACTAAAATGGTGGTTCCAAGTCTTCTTTTTCTGGCACTTTTTAATCTGGGGGTCATGCAGATTTAAGGGTCATGCTGTGGTCAAGGGCAGGGATAGTCAATGTCCTGTTCAACTAAAATGGTGGTGGAAAGACTCCTTTTTCCAGCAGTTTTTAATCTGTGGGCCATGCAGATTTAAGGGTCATGCTGCGGTCCAGGACCGGGATAGTCAATGTCCAGTTCAACTAAAATAAGGCTTCAAAGACTACTTTTTCCAGCACTTTTTAATCTGTGGGTCATGCAGATTTAAGGGTCATGCTGCGGTCCAGGACAGGGATAGTCAATGTCCTGTTCAACTAAAATGGTGGTTGAAAGACTCCTTTTTCTGGCACTTTTTAATCTGTGGGTCATGCAGTTGTCTGTGAACTACTACACATGTGTTAAACTCAAGATTTAGAGGTCGAATCCAGCCCACCATGTCATTTTAGATGACTCATGAGAGCTTAGACATAGCATGAAGGGGTGGACAAGGTCCAGATGCAAAAGGACTGGCTCTCCACTTTCCCTGGAGTACATAGCCAGCGCTTGGCAGAGGCTGCAGTTCAAGCATCTTGTAACGGGTGCCCCCCGTGACCCTCGTGTCGGGTCGCGGGCACACCCCCACCCCGTCGGCGTCCCCTGCTGCGAGTGGTGCCACGACCTGGTCTGTGGGCTGCGGGCGCGCTCGCAGTTCTGGCTGCTACTCACCTCCCCGCGCTCCTGTTGTCGGCCAGGTGCGCACTCGCCCCCTAGGGCGCACGGGCGGTACTTCCTTTACATTTAAAGGGACAGCGCGCCGGTGATTGGCTTTCACCGGGCGCTGATTCAATTTAAGCCCTACTCCTTCCTATTGTTCTTTGCCGAATTGATAGTGCCCCGTGCCTTGAGAGGAAACGTTCCCATTGTGCCTTTTACTGTGTACCGTTCCATTGCCTCCGTCCCTCGACCACGAACCATAGCCGCCTGTCCTGACCTTCCTGCCTGTCCCCGACTACGAGCCTTCTTCACGATTTTGTACCACGCCACACCTCGGCCGCCACCACAAGCAAGTCACGTCAGGGGTAGCGTCTTGGTAGCAATCTACCGCAGCAAGTCCATCCCGCTTTGCGGCGGGCTCTGGTGAAAACTGGACCTACTTAGACTCCGCTCCCTGGCATGGCTTGCGGTGGTCCAGAGGATCCACATCCTCGGTTTGCCTCCTGGTAAGCGGATCCTGACAGTTCGATTCGGCCATGGATCCCGCCAAGGTGCCTCTTCCGAGCGTCACTGACATCACCACCAGCGTGGCCCAGCAGCCTAAGCAGATCACGCAGCAAGCGCAACAACTTAACCAGCTGTCGAATATGATGCAGCAGCTTCTCGCATCTCAGCAGCAACTGCCATCTGCTGTAGCAGCTCCCGTGGCAGCGGCTCCGGGTATGTCCGCCGGCCCCAAACTCCGCTTGTCCATGTCGATGAAATTCGATGGGGACCCTAAAGCCTGCAGGGGCTTCATCATGCAATGTTCCCTCCACGTGGAACTAATTGCCGGTCAGTTTCCGTCAGAAGGGGCTAAGGTGGCCTTCGTGGTCAGTCTTCTCTCTGGGAAAGCCCTGGCCTGGGCAACTCCACTTTGGGACCCAGGTGACCCCGTCACGGCTGATCTCGGAACCTTCCTTCAGGAGTTTTGAAATGTTTTCGAGGAACCTGCCCGCGCGTCTTCTGCCGAGAATGCTTTACTGAACCTACAGCAAGGAAACTCCTCCGTAGGTGACTACGCTGTGCAGTTCCGCACTCTGGCCTCAGAATTGGCCTGGAGCGACGCAGCACTGTGTGCCACGTTCAGAAGGGTCCCTCCAGTCAGATCAAGGATGTCCTCTCCACCAGGGACCCATCGTCTTCGTTGAGTGAGCTGATCCATCTGGCCTCTCGTATTGACATACGCTTCTCGGAGAGACGGTAGGAACTTTGTTAGGAACGTGAGCCGACTCAGGCACGCCGCCTATGCCGCCTTGCTCCATTATTCCCACGGCCTCCTTCACACCCGGACGGCGAAGAAGCCATGCAGGTGGACAGGGCTCACCTAACCCCGCAGGACCTGTCACGACGGCGGGAGGAGAACCTCTGTCTCTACTGCAGCAGCCCTGAACATATTCGCAAGGGCTGTCCGCTTCGTCAGCAACGTCCGGGAAAACGCTCACACCTAGGATTCGTGGGAGAGGGTTTCCTAGGTGTGAGCAATCCCTCTCCTCGTCTGACCTTGTCGGTTCAGATCTCTACCAATTCCGGAATTTTGTTCCAAGTGGCCGCATTCCTGGACTCGGGATCAGCCGGGAATTTTATTGATGCTTCCTTGGTGACTAGGGATCACCTCCCAGTGGTCCGCTTAGACCAACCATTGGTCATCTCGTCTGTCAGCGGCGAATGAATGAGTGACTCAATCCACTTTCGGATGGAACCGGTATTTCTGGGAGCTTTGGGAGCTTTGCATAAAGAGAGGATCGCACTCTTCGTGCTACCCCGTTCTTCCTCGGCTGTCCTCCTGGGCTGCTTCCGTGGCTGCAACATCACACTCCTATGCTTGACTGGAATAAGGGTGATGTTCTGCATTTTGGTCAACACTGCTAGTCTCGCTGCTTAGTGGCACCTCGTCCAGTGCGCCCCACTCATCTACAGCTATCTCCCAAATCACTTCCAGGTCTGGTATCAGGACTTACAGGACGTGTTCTCGGAGAAGCATGCGGAGACTCTTCCTCCTCATCATCCTTATGACTGCCCTATTGACCTACTGCCCGGGTCTAGTCCTCCCTGGGGTAGGGTCTACTCTCTGTCTGTACCAGAGACTCAGGCTATGTCAGCCTACATTAAGGAGAATCTACGTAAAGGCTTCTTCCACAAATCTACCTCACCCATGGGTGCTGGTTTCCGCTTTGTGGAAAAGAAGGATGGGTCTCTGCCTCCATGCATCGACTACCGTGGACTCAACAAGATCACCATAAAAAAACGGTATCCATTGCCATTAATCGCTGAGCTCTTTGACCATCTCAGTGGGGCCAGAATCTTTTCCAAGTTGGATTTGCGAGAGGCCCACAACCTAATTCGGATCAGAGAGGGTGAAAATGGAAGACGTCTTTCAACACGCGGGACGGACACTTCGAGTACCTGGCCATGCCCTTTGGCCTGTGCAGCGCTCCTGCGGTCTTTCAAGAATTTGTCAATGATATTTTCAGGGATCTCCTGTATACTTGCGTAGTAGTCTATCTGGATTATATTCTGGTCTTCTTGCCCGAACTGGAGTCCCACCAGTCCCACGTGCGCCAGATTCTGAGACGTCTGCGCAACAACCACCTATATGCCAAGCTGGAGAAGTGTCTCTTCCACCAGACCAGCCTTCCATTCCTAGGATATATTATATCAGACAAAGGGTTGAAGATGGACCCGGCTAAGCTGTCTGCCATCCTGCAGTGGCCTCGACCCGTTGGCCTTTGGGCTATACAGCGTTTCCTGGGGTTCGTGAACTACTACAGGCAGTTCATTCCTCACTTCTCTACGTTGGTAGCCCCAATTGTGGCCCTCACCAGGAAGCATGGAAACCCCAGACTCTGGCCGCCAGCCGCCGAAGAGGCCTTCTCTAAATTTAAGGCCGCCTTCGTCTCAGCACCAGTTTAGTCCCACCCAGATACTAAGAGCCCCTTCTTCTTGGAGGTAGACGCCTCTTCTGTGGGGACCGGAGCGGTTCTCACTCAAAAGGGCCCTAAGGGCAAGACTCGGACCTGCGGTGTCTGTTCTAAAACCTTTTCGTCCGCTGAAAGGAACTACACCATCGGGGATCATGAGTTATTGACCATTAAGCTTGCCCTGGAGGAATGACGCCACCTCTTGGAGGGTGCTCGGCATCCCGTGAATATCTTCACTGATCACAAAAATCTCCTCTACCTCCAGACAGCGCAATGTCTAAACCCACGGCAAGCGAGGTGGTCTCTGTTCTTCTCCCGGTCCGATTTCATTATCCACTTCCGACCGGCAGTGAAGAACATCAAGGCCGATGCCCTTTCCCGGACTTCTGATATTTTTGGAGAGGAAGAGGCTAACCCTCAGCACATTATACCCCCAGAACATCTGGTATCCGCAGCTCCCATAGGCCTCCAACGCATTCCCCCAGGCAAGACGTATGTGCGCCCCGCACTCCGTAAAAGGGTGCTGAACAGGGGCCATTGTTCTCGAGTAGCTGGACATCCTGGGATTTGGAGGTCTCTTTGCCTGATTTCCTGTTTTTTTCTGGTGGCCTGACTTGGCTAAAGATGTGGAGTTTGTGAAAGCATGTACCACGTGTGCTCGCAACAAATCTCCTCGCCTCAAACCGGCAAGTCTGCTGCAGCCTCTGCCCATCCCTGGCAACCCATGGCTCCACATTGCGATGGACTTTATCACCGACTTACCTCTTTCTGCCGGTAATACCGTTATCTGGGTGGTCACCGACCGTTTCTCTAAAATGGCACACTTCGTTCCACTGCCTGGTCTTCCCTCCACTCCACGTCTGGCCAATCTTTTCTTCCAACACATTTTCCGGCTGCATGGACTTCCACTACATTTCGTCTCGGACCGGGGAGTTCAGTTTGTATCTAGGTTCTGGCGGAGCCTTTGCTCACAATTACGAGTCAAACTGGACTTGTCTTCTGCTAATAACCCACAATCCAATGGACAGGTGGAAAGGGTGAATCAGGTCCTGGGTACCTATCTCCGCCACTTCTGCGCAACACGACGATTGGTCCAGTCTCTTACCCTGGGCAGAATTTTCGTATAATTCTCTGGACTCAGATTCTGCTGGGGCATCCCCATTCTTCGTGGTCTTCGGTCGGCACCCCCATCCGCCCCTTTTTCTCCCCTCTGCCTCCTCTGATGTTCTTGCGGTAGACAATCTGGTCCGTGACCTATCTACCATAAGGAAGGAGATGCGCCAATCTTCAGGCTTCCGCCCAGATGAAGGTTCATGTAGACAAGAAGAGGAGACCCCCTCAGTCCTTTGTCCCGGGAGAAAGGGTATGGCTGTCCGCCAAGTATGTACACCCGCACCCCGTCGGCGTCCCCCGCTGTGAGTGACGCCGCAACCCGGTCTGCGGACTGCGGGCGCGCTCGCAGTTCTGGCAGCTACTCACCTCACCGCGCTCCTGTTCCCGGCCGGCTGCGCTCTTGCCCCCTAGGGCCCGCACGCAGTACTTCATTTACATTTAAAGGGACAGCGCGCCGGTGATTGGTTTTCACCGGGCGCTGATTCTATTTAAGCCCTACCCCTTCCTATGGTTCTTTGCCGAATCGATAGTGCCCTGTGCCTTGAGAGGAAGCATTCCCATTGTGTCTTTGCGTTTACTGTGTACCGTTCCATTGCCTCCGTCCCTCGACCACGAACCATAGCCGCCTGTCCTGACCTTCCTATCTGTCCCCGACTACGAGCCTGTTTCACGATTTCGTACCACGCCACACCTCGGCCGCCACCACAAGCAAGTCACGTCAGGGGTAGCGACCTGGTAGCAATCCGCCGCAGCAAGTCCATTCCGCTTTGCGGCGGGCTCTGTGAAAACCGGACCTACTTAGACTCCGCTCCCTGGCGTGGCTTACACCATCACTTGCTGTGGTCCAGAGGATCCACATCCTCGGTTTGCCTCCTGGTAAGCCGATCCTGACACATCTGGGTTAAGGAGCTCTGATGCACAACAGTATACTTCTCTGTTCAGCAGGCGCTAAAGACATTATAGAGCAGCACAAAGCAGTTTAAGCTGTGATTTAAGCACTGGGATGAGAAAACACATAGAAGGTACAAGAGTTGTCTCTGTATGCCTTTATCTGCCTCTGTCTTTCTTCAGACACACTTCTCTCACCCCCTCTTCCCTCTTCATAGACATCTATAGGCAGCATGTAAACTGATCCCATAGTCCGCTGACAGTTCATCTTTGTAACAACAAGACATATGTCTGCAGAGTTTCAGAGTAAGTTATGAGTTGAGGAAAAAAGGAGGGGAGGGAGAAAAGGAGCCTGATAAGCTCTCCATGTTAGCTTTTACTGTTTATTATTATTATTATTATTATTATTATTATTATTATTATTATTTTAGCACCATTAATTCCATGGTTCACTACAAACAAATGAGTTCAAATACTAACATAATAACATAACCCTGACAAATACAATATAAACCCCAACTAACAAGAGAGCTTACAATCCTCAATGGAGGAGTAAGGAGACAGAAGGTGTCTGTATTACAGTATAGGTCTATGATCTTGTCCCTTACATCCTTGGAAAGCTATTTGGTCTTTCCCATCTTGTTAGGTTGAAATCTGACTGATTGATTGAGTCTGTGGACAGGAGTCTTTTATAAAGGTGACTATTTAAGACAGCGGTCTTTAATGCAGGTAACGAGTTGATTAGGAGCATCTAACTGGTCTGGAGGAGCCAGAACTCCTAATGGAGGGGAGGGGATTAAATACTTATTTCTCTTCGCAAAAGGAAAATACATTTATATAATTTATACAATGTGATTATCTGGATTTTTGGGGGTATTTTATATCAATGTTAAAATTAAAGTACCCCTAAAATTATAGACTGTTCATGTCTTTGTCTGTGGGAAAACTTACAAAATCAGCAAGGGATCATTATTTCCTTTAATGGATATATGTACCTGCCTAATAGCGGGGCCTTATGTCTATATCTGCCTAGGCTAGTGGATCTGTGTATATATATATATATATATATATATATATATATATATATATATATATAAAGCCAAAAGGAAAATCAAGGGGGCGCACAAATGGTGAAGTACGTTTGGTAGAACGTATATAGTTGAGTATTTGATCTACTCACCAATTTGAGTTGCGCTCTTAGTGTAGATGCACAACTCTCATATTAGCATACAGGGCTTTCAATGTATACGGCTGCTGATGTTCCCGTGAGCGGCGTCCCGCCAAGCAGACAGTAGAGGAAAAAGAAGATGGTGGAACCGGCGCACATGTGTATCCAGGAATGCGAATGATGCAATCAGGGAGATCCAGAAAATTACTTTATTACTCTAAAAAGGCTAGGGCGATAACCTCAGCCAATCTAAAACAATTTAAAAGCAAGTAAAACCCGACGCGTTTCGCGTTTATCAAACGCTTTTCCTTCTTTTTCCTCTACTATATATATATATATATATATATATATATATATATACACATAATGATGCAACTTCAATGAGCTTGAGCACTGTCATCCATACAGAGGCACAATAACTGGATTAATGACGTTATTAACCCCTTAAGGACCTTGCAATTTTTTTTTGTTGACACATTCGTTTTTCCCTCCTCGCCTTCCCAGAGCCATAACTTTTTTTTTATTTTCCACCTACATAGACCTATGAGGGTTTTTATTTTGTGGGACAAGATGTACTTTCTAATGGTGTTATTCACTGTACTATAGAATATACTGGGAAACCGCAAAACTATTCCAAGTGGGACAAATTGTGAAAAAAATTTACTTTCGCCACATTTGCGGGTTTTTTGCTTTTACGGCGTTCAATATCTGGTAAATGTAATGTGTTATCTGTATTCTACTGGTTAATATGCATCCACCAATCCCAAACATGTACGGTTTCCGTTATGTATTGGTACCGTAAAAAAATTCCAAACATTCTTTATTTTTGAAATTTGCGCTGCGCCGCCATTTTTGTGACCAATTGCTTGTTTTTACTAACACCTACGGACGTAAGTGAGGGTGCATTTTTTGCGGGCTAAAGCGCAGTTTGGAATGCATGCAACTTTTTTGATCACTTTTATTCCAATTTTTATGCAACGTGAAATGACCAAAAGACGCAAGTCTGGCTTTTGGAATTTTTTTTCTTCTACGGTGTTCAGCGTACGGGATAAATGATGTTATATTTTTATAGAATAATAACTACACAAGAACCAATACCTATTGGGGCTAAATATACCAAAGACTAATAAAATATTATGACTTTTATTAAATACGATTAAAAGGCATACAAAACTAAATGCTATTATACTCTCAAAAACTAATCTACCTCAAAAGTAGAGAAACCGCCCCGAAAAGGGCAACCTCACTCAGGATCCTCACTAAAGTGCCCTACACCATCCCTTAGCCAGATATAACAAAAAAAACGACCACCACACAACACACAAAACAAAACAAATCATTCCAAACCCAAACTGAAAAATGATAATAAAAATCTGTCCCAACGCGTTTCTCCTACAGATATCGCAGGTTCATTATTGAACAGTAACCCATTAAAAGTTGTTTAATGGTCAGATAATATGACATACAGGCACCCAGATACAGTACCAAGGTGTCAATGTGCCACACTGACCGCATCTGCGGCACAAACAGGGACGGTGCCCAGATAACCTTATACTCACAACGGGCAATAGTATTAAAGAGTAGATAGTTAACATCTCTTAGGGCTAGTCCTCAAACAATATGATGAGTAAGCATATCGAAAAAGACCCTCCATGATATGAGTTAACTGATAATCACACCAATAAATAGTAATAGGAGATAGCTCACTTCCCTTCCAAATGTCCTCGGAATGTGGAACTGATGATGTCCACAGAGGCGGGGCGGTTTCTCTACTATTGAGGTAGATTAGTTTTTGAGGGTATAATAGGGTGTAGTTTTGTATGCCTTTTAATCGTATTTAATAAAAGGCATTATATTTTATTAGTCTTTGGTATATTTAGCCCCAATAGGTATTGGTTCTTGTATAGTTATTATTGTATTCTTTGGTCAATACTGGGCATTGGCATCAATTGGGGTCTCCTTCCCATTATCATTAGGAGACAGGTGGTTTTGTCTTGATTACTTGTAATTGGTTGACTATTTAAATAGGAGGTTGATCTTGGTTATGGCTGACATGCTTGACTGTGACAAATGGTTATCTGATGTAGAAAGTGTTTTCTCGGAGAAGGAATTTGCACCCCCTAATCAAGAGTCTTTACCATTCCAACATCTATTTAAGGAACTAAAAGAAAAATATAAATCCTACATTAAATCTTGGTGGGAGCTACGATTCCTTGAAAATTATCATAAAAATAAGATAGTACCTAGAGGTCTTCGTATTCCTTTTCTACCTGCCCCTAAATCTCGCAACCCAGAATTGTTAAAAAAATGGGAAAGTGAGGCTACTGCTTCCTCGCTACGTTTCATTGCTCTTCTAATTGTGGAGGAACAATCTATCTTGGCAAGATCTTTAAAGAGTCTTAAGGAGACAACGGAGGTGATTATTAAAAGGAAAAGTGAACCTGAGTACCAGAAATGGGAAAGTGAATTAAAAATTAATATTGATAAATTTACATCTTTTTTAAAGGAACGTAAACATAAACAATTCGTGAGAGACTTGGCAGAGTTTAGAGAAAATCGAGCCTATTCTAGTATCTATAAGCATTCAAGACCCTTTGAGACAGAACCCTCGTCGTCCGATACTGATTTATCCGATAACGATCTACGTAAAGGGGGGAAAAAAACCAATAGATCTCCATATTGGACCAGACAATGGGGATCTGGTCAACCTCACCAATGGGTGCCAAAACGATGACAGAGATCGGTAAACAACAAAAAAAATAGATGGGCCAGTAGATGTTTCCTCATCCTGTGGCTCTATACCATTAGCACAACCTTGTTCCTCCTACCAGGGAGAAATTGCCTCCACCCCCTCTTTTTTAGAGAAGATTTTACTAACCAAGTAAACTCTATTGACAATGAGGAGGTGGATGCCAATCAGATCATTAATTTATCTCATAGAAGCCTTACACCTGAGGAAATTGCCGTATTCAATAAGGGTTTGTCTTTTGTACCTAGTAACCCCCTCTGTGTTTTTGGGTGAGTGAAAGACATACATCTTTTCGCTTGAAAATTAAAATGGAAACATTTTTTCAAATTGAATCAGGATAGAGTGTCTCCAAATGGGCATTGACCCTGGTGAATACAATGATGTACGCCTCCTTACTGATCTCTTGGAGGAGGGGGAAAGAGATAGATCGAAAGATCCTGTTCAGATTTATGTGTAAAAAGCACAAAAATGCCACCTTTGATAGATCATAATATCGACACGTTTGTTCGTGTGGTCTGTGAGGCCATTGAGAACATACCACACTTTAGAGATGGAGGTAGTGGTAAATTTAATCTATCTAGAAGTGAATATCTAGCCCTAAAAAATCTAGCAATAGATGATTCTCTTATAATTAAGCCCTCTGACAAGGGCGGTAACATCGTAGTGTTGAATTATGATGACTATCGTAAAGTGTTTGTCAGTATTGAATGATGGTACTGGTTATAAGATACTTACATTGGAGATTCTATTGAAGGAAGCATTATCTGCCAAACTAATCGATCAGCGTGAATTTCGATTTTTATTACCTCATTCCCCGCAGTTGGCGACGTTCTATGGGTTGCCAAAGGTACATAAGGGCTTGTCCCCACTCAAGTGCCGTCCCATCGTGTCTGGAATAGACAACCTTATTCAGAACATCAGCCTATATGTGGATAAAATATTATCACCTTTAGTTTTGGCTTTACCCTCTTACATAAGGGATACTACAGATCTATTGACCAAATTGGGGGATATTAGTGTGGACTCGAATATGTGGCTATGCTCCATAGATGTTGAAGCATTATAGAGCTCCATTCCACATGAAGCAGGAATGGAGGCTGTGCGATTTTTCTTGAACACAAGACGTATTTTTTTGAAAGCACACAATGATTTTGTGGCTAAACCGATGTACTTTATCCTTACTCACAATTTCTTTTTGTTTGACGGTCGCTGCTACCACCAGCTCAGGGGGACTGCTATGGGGAGCCCGTGTGCTCCCTCATATGCAGGTCTCTTCCTGGGCTGGTGGGAACAAACTATCGTCTTCTCGGATATATTTCAAGAGGCCCAGGAATCTATCGCCTATTGGGGGCGTTATATCGATGATATCTTTATCCTGTGGACCGGATCCGAGATGACATTTAAACAATTTGTCGACCGCCTTAACATTAATGAGATTGTATTACGCTTTACATCTATTATACATCACTCTGAATTAGTATTTCTTGATGTTCTAATCTCAAAAGGATCTGATGACCGTAAACCTATGGCTGGGAATAGTCTGCTGCGCTGGGACAGCCACCATCCCTTCCCGTTACGTAAGGGATACCGAAAGAACAGTATATAAGAGCTAGGAGAAATTGCTCATCCCTATCTTCTTTTAAACGGGAAGCGGATGACCTAAAGAGGAGATTTATTGCACGTGGCTACCCGCAACAGATTCTGTCCACGGCGTACCAATCAGCTCTCACATCGAATCGTACATCATTGCTACTCAGCTCAAAGAAATCGAGCGAGGGTGAGAATGTGAGAATAGTTGGTACGTACGATAACGCGTCCACACAGGTTAGAGAAATCATTTCCAACTTTTGGCCTATTCTATCACAAGATCCTATCCTTAAGGAATTTGTAGATCCCTATCCCCGTATTGTATACAGAAGAGGTAGGAATATACGGGATTCCCTTGTTAAGAGCCATTTTATGCCACCAAGGCCATCTACGATGTGGCTTAAATCGAAAGTACAGGGCACATATAAATGTGGGGGTTGCAAAGCATGTCCATTTGTATCCACCTCTAAATCAGTAACTAATTTGACTACTGGTAAAGTTTATAAAATACTGAGTTATGCCAACTGTCGTACAAAGGGAGTCATTTACCAGGCTACATGTCCTTGCCCACAAATGTATGTGGGCAAGACCATCCGCGAGCTAAGACGGAGAATCTTGGAACATGTAGGAGTTGTTAGGCATAACCGTGACACTCCCCTTGCCAGACATATGAGCAACAAGCATAAAGGGAACCCATTTTCGTTGACCTTCTCAGTTGTTGAAGTTGTGTTTCCATCACCTAGAAGGGGAGATTACGAGAAAAAGATTCTCCAGAGGGAAGCAAATTGGATATTTTGATTGAAAACATTGTACCCTAATGGGATAAATGATTCGTTGTCATTTTCATCATTCATCTGATTCTTCCTCCTTATACCGTCCTTTTGTATCTATATATCCATAGTATCATATTCCTATGTATCTTTTGTTATGTTGTTTATCTTGTTATGTATCTCTGCACTATTATATGTATCATTAACTGGTAAACTAGTCCTCTGTTGCTTTTGGCGGTATTTCTTTGGCAACTTATTATAGATATATCACTTCTGTGTATGTCAGTCAATCTCGTTGATCCTCTTTGTTTATGTATTCCCTTTTTAGTCCTATACCATCTTCTTAACCATCTTCTCCAGCCGCTATACTGATGCCTCTACCCTGTGTCAGTCACTGCACTGGTTGCCCATCCAGTACAGGACACAGTATAAACTCAGCACTCTCACCCATAAAGCTCTCCACAGCGCTGCTCCTCCCTACATCTCCTCCCTAGTCTCTGTCTACCGCCCTACCCGTGCTCTCCGCTCTGCTGATGATATCCGACTACATTCCTCAATCATCCGAACCTCCCATGCCCGCCTACAAGATTTCACACGTGCGGCACCAATTCTCTGGAATATGCTACCACGGGCGATCAGGCACATTCACAACCCTCACAGTTTTAAGAGGGCCCTGAAAATACATCTTCTCGGTCTGGCCCACCAAGATCCCTAACTGCTATCACACACATCTGTCACTCCCTGCACTTGGGCACTCACAGGCACTTATCTGTATATAGATGTACAGTCTGGGTGGCAGGTTCATCCATTTTTCATGTAAACCACCCCCTATTTATGAAACATGGCCGGACCATTGTAAACTTGGCACTTCTTACCGTATGTTTCACCCATACACCCTAATAGATTGTAAGCTCTCACGAGCAGGGCCCTCACACCTTGTGTCTCATTTGTAAGTACTTTTAATGTGTAATGACTGTATGTTTACCCTTGAATTTGTAAAGTGCTGCGGAATATGTTGGCGCTATAGAAATAAAGATTATTATTATTATTATTATTATTATTATTATTAACCTTCCTCTAGTGTTAGCTTTCTGTTACTCTTTCTTATGTTAACGGGTCGGTTTTGACCCATGTCTTAAATCACCCCTAAGATACCATAAAAACAGTTATTTATGATCCAATTTGTTTCTTACCCCTTAGTTACCTTGTTTGGGTTCCTCATCCATGGAAGGATTGATTTTAATACTTTTGTTGTGGCCCACTGGGCCTTTTATTGGAGAGCGTACCCTTCATTTTCAATATAAAAATATTGTCAAATGAACCTCAAGAGAATAATATAAACTTAAAAAAGTTTGTTATATTACCTGACTATTACTGAAGGGTTTTAGAACACATTTATTTAATGCAAAAAAAAATATACATATATATATTTTATATTATTAAAACTCTAGTAACATCTATGGTGTTACGGGTCAATTTGTGACCCATATCTACTTTATTGAAAAGGCAAAAAACAGTTTTTTTTTTTTTTTAACAGAACTTTAATACAAATAAAAAGATGAAAAATTTATTAAACATTAATAGCAATAATAATAAAAAGTAGCTTTTCTAGGTCAAACAACAATCAATCAAGCAAATCAAATCAACAGAAATCAAGTACTAATTTTTAGATGCATTAGTATTTAGATGCATGTGTGGCAAAAAGTGACACTTTTTGTGTGTTCTTTGCAGAGGTATTTTTTGCAGGCGAAGCACGATGTCTTTCTGTCCTTATTGCTAGGGCAGACCTGACACCTCTTTCTTTTAGAATCAGGTGGTCTCACTGGGGTTGTGGCTGTTGTGGTTGATGTTGAGGCAGGGCTGGTTGAGGAGGATGCTGGTGATGATGCTCTTTGTGTTGCTGTGGGTGCGGGTGAAGCACTTGTTGAGCTCTAGAGTTGTCGGACCAAGGCTGCAGCGGCTGGGTCTCGGGGCACCCGTTCCCTTTGGTCAATGTGCGCCTTGACAAGCGATCTTCCTAGTTCCTCAAGAAACATCCTCCGCTTGTTTTTTTTTTCTTTGAATTCCATCCTTGGTGAATGTGGGTCCACAACACAAATGCATTGTATGCTGGACACATCAAGGATGTTGGAAAACAAACCATTGGCCATCTCCTAGTTATTCGCTGGCAAGTGTAGGTGGCAGTCTGCTTGTCCAGGTTGTCGACTCCTCCTTTGTTTTGTTATAGTCCAGGATGATTCTGGGCTTTTTGTCACTTCCTGATGACACATCTGCATCTTTGTGAAGTATGGACATCAGTACCACATTCCGTCATTTTTTGGGGCAGTATGAAACAGCAGTGGTGGTGTCTTTAAAAACAAACTTTGAGGAAAGTGGAGCCCTGTCCTTCATCTGCAACAATTCAGCGGGCAGCTCAGGTTTGTTTTTTTTCACTGTGCCCACCATGGTGATTTCCCTCTGAGAAGTTCTTGTCCAAGATAAAAGCTGGTAAAAAAAAAATGTCACAAGTAATGTTGTGACCCTGCAGTCAAGTATTCATATCGATGACTACACATTTTCCTTGTTTTTTTTCAGGGATGCCACTTGCAGACTTGACTGTGTAAATCTGTAGATTCCATGCATACAATGGTTTTCATGGCGCTTACTAACAACGATCAGTAGACAAAAAAGTAAAAGAAATAGATCCAAACATAATCTAACGTGGTCTCAAATGAAGGCCCTAAGAGAATTGCGAGATAATAAGAATTGGATTATTAAAAGGGCAGACAAAGGAGGGGCAACGGTGGTGATGGATGCTGGTCTCTATGTAGCACAGGTGCATAGATTACTGGATTATCCAGCTACCTACCGTAGGTTAAGTGAAAATCCAACGAAGCATTATCTCAACAAATTAGAACTACTGTTGAATGAGGGTATGTCCCTCGGTGGATTAACTGAGAAACAGAAAAAATATCTATTGGGGAATAATCATATGGTCCCCGTGTTCTACGGTGCACCAAAAGTGCACAAAAATGTATTTCCTCCAGGATTGAGACCGATTATTTTGGGAAACGAGTCCCTGTGTGAACGCTTGAGCACATGGGTAGATCAACATCTGCAGCCCATTGTTCGCAAATTACCAGGCTATATAAAAGACACGAAGTCAATACTCAAAACTATGTCAGGAAGACGTTGGGAGAATAATTATACATGGAAAGGCTGCGATGTTTTCAGCTTATATTCATGCATACCCCACGATGTAGTGTTAATAGCTGTCACTTTTTTCCTTAAACAAAACAGTGGTTACAGCAGTAATGTCCAGGAATTTCTTCTACAGGCAATAGAATTTCTCTTAAAGAGCAATTATTTTAAATTTGATAAGAATTATTTCCTGCAACTAGTGGGGGCACCTATGGGTGCCACAGTGTCACCATCTCTGGCTAATATCACAATGGCATGGTGGGAACACCATGTCATCTATCATGCCAATAATCCTTATATGGACTGTATAGTCTGGTATGGGCGCTACATCGACGACCTCCTAATTATATGGCGTCGCGATGTAGCGCTCATACAGCCCTTTTTGGAATATCTTAATCAAAATCCGTTTAATTTGCGGTTCACAGGAGTCTGGAACCGAAATGAGATTCCCTTTCTGGATGTCCTCCTAAGGGGCGACAGTGGAAGTAAAAGGGTAGTAACGACCCTATATCGGAAACCAAATTCTGGCAACTCTATTTTGAGAGCCAATAGCTGCCATTCTACCGATACGATTAGGGCCATATCATATGGCGAGTATGTGAGAGCCCGTAGACTCTGTACCCTAGACAAAGATTTTGAAGGGGCAGTTCAAGCTATAGACCAGAGACTGGAAGAGAGAGGATATACTAAGAGAGAACTAGAAACAGCTAAACTTAAAATAAAAGGGAAGACACAGCAAGATCTCTGTTACGGGTGTCCCTGCGACCCTCGTGTCGGGTCGCAGACACACCCGCAACTCCGCAGCACCTCCGGACACCCCGGCACGTCTGGGGCGCACTTACCCGTCCACGCTCCTGGTCCCGTCCTTTGGGGGGCCCCGGGGCCCGGCACGGGCCGGGAGTTTTAAAGGGGACAGGGGCGCCGGTGTTTGGGCCCTCACGGGGCCGAACCCTAAAAAAACCCCTGCCTCTTCCCAGCACCTTTCCCGGGAACCCCATATTTCCCTGTGCCTGGAGGGGAAGCTTTCCCAAAAAATGTTTTTTTGTTCCGTTTACTGTGTACCGTACCTTCTCCCTTTCCGTCCCTTGCCCACAAACCATTGCCCTTTTTCCCTTTGACCTTCTCCCTTGTCCCCGACTACGACCCTTTGCTCCCGATTTTGAAACCGCGCAAAAAATTTCGGTCCCCACCGCAAGAAGTCCCCCGTCGGGGGTAGCGCCCGGGTAGTTATCCCCCGGCGGGGCAATCCACCCCGCTTTGCGGCGGGCACTGGTAAAAACCCCGGACCTATTTGGGGTTCCGCCCCCCGGGCCCGTGGCTTACTAAATCCGTTGTGGTGGCCCAGGGGAAATCCATTTACCCACGTCCGAAAACAATCTCTTAAAAATACACGTGGTGAAGCAACAAGGAATTTTTAATAACAAAAATATAGGATTTACCATTTAAATACAGCAAAATTTTATAGAAAAATTTTAAAGCAATATTCCATAAAAATGTCAATATTTGAAACAAGATAAAAACCTTTTGGCTGAGATTTTGGGAAAGCCCGGGGGTGGTATGCTTTCCCCGGAAGAAAAATCAGATTTATAGGTGCACGTAAAGGGAGGTGAAAGTGAGCCCTAACGGGAAACCCCACCCCACTGTCCCCCCCCTAATTGCGGGGGCTCCCCCTAGGGGGCAGACGGAAAAGGGGAGGGACACCCCCTGCGCTGCTAGAGTGTTTGGGGCTACCCGGGAGGAAGAAAAGTCAAACAGTCCGGGCCCAATATCAAATAGGAACGTAAAAGCCCAAACAAAACCCAAAGGGGGAAAAAAGGGGAAAAAAACCCCAACCCGAGGCCCAAAAGCCAAACGGAAGCGAAGCAAAAAAATCGGGGAGACAAGCCGGGGGCCAGGAGAACAGGCGAGGCAGGTACCCCAGATAAGCAAAAACAATATACAGAACAAGTAACAAGGTAGCCAGGAATATCACAGGCCCCCACACCACCTTCAGGGATTTTAAAAAGGGGGATTCCGGGGATCCCGCCCCTGCAGAGATTGGAGGGGCCCCGGGTTTCCTCCCTTTGGGTTTGGTGCAACTAAAACCCCCTTTCAGGAGTGGCTGGGCCCCTGTCTCCCCCCACAGAGTTGTCAGCAGGCATGTGTATCGGGGGTTGGGATCGTGCATAAAGCTGCTGCGGGCCTGTTGATATCTCCCAGCCGGGCAAAAACCCAGCCCTGACAGTCCCCCCCTTTTTTTAGGAGGGGCCCCCGGGATCTTCCCTTTCCCCGGGTTTTTTCTGGGTAAGACTCATGGAATTCCCTTCCCGGGAAATTCAGCAGGGTAGGTTTTCCCCGGGAAACCCATGATCTCTCCTCGGGGCCCGTCCCCCTTTCCCAAGGGACCAGGGGTACTGCATGCCCTTTTGGGCCCTTATGGGGAATCAAAAACTACTGGCGATTTCCCCCCCATTTTTTCTAACCCCCCCTCCTAGCAAACTGGAAAAGGAGGCCAGAGGGCGGATTTCACAGGCGGGTTTATACCTCTTCGAAGTCCCACGATGGGACACATTATTTATCCAGAGAGAAGAGGGTAATTTCAGCTTTAAAGCCACCGGGTTACCCACCTCCTAACCACATAGGGACTTTTCAAGGTACGGGGGAAAGGGCATAGTTCACCAGGAGGACTTTTTTTGGGAAAAAATTTTTCCCCCGCGCAAACTTCACAAGATTCCGCATGGCCCCAACGTGGCACAAACCCGCTTCCAGATTTAAAAATTAGCCTGCACATCAGTATTGCCCCAGGCATGGTAAGGAGACATCTGTCAAAAAAACCATTGTCCCCACCTGGGAAAAAAATTTTTTCCCCCCGAAATTCAAGTAAAAAACTGGATTTTTTTTCTGAAAACCCCCAAAGGGGAGCCCCAAAAAACCCCATCAGCGGGCAGCCCCTCCCCTGACGAAAAGAATTTCACTTTTCAAAAAGTATGGATCCGACCCCCATCTCAGCTCGGGGTACAATATTGGGATTGCCCCGAGCCCACGGGGGTTGGGGTCAATTTGGGCCCCTTTCCCGCCGCGAGTAAAATTTCGGTCTACAAGGGAGGCCCCGGGGCGTTTTGCCGAAAGACGCATCAACAAAATTAGAAGTGATTTCCCGAATCCCCAAACGGGACTCCCAAAAACCCCGGGGCAGCGACCCGTAATGAAATCTTTTAAAATGGTAGCGCAACTTTTTTTGATACAAAGGGAAAAACCTGTCCCTAGATGATCTTCCCGCTGACCACCCCAGGCCCTTGGAAATTTTTTCCCCACCGGTCTTAGTTTGGACATTCCCGAAATTTTGTGTCCATTTCTCCCAGTTGAAGCACAATCCCTGGATGCGACAAGTAGTCCCCACGGTTTACTAGCCGCAATGACAGAAAAAGCTCCCCACTTTCAAAGGGCTCCCCGGTTTTAAAATCGGAAACAAAGGGTTTTTTGGGGGGACCTTGGGGTGGACCACCGGAAAAGGGGGAAACCTTTTTTCCCGCCGTTTTCTTTCCCCCAAAAAGTCGTCCAGACGAAGGCCCCGGGCCCCTGGCCTCATCTAAAAGTACCAGGGGGGTTTGGGGGAGCCACCCAAAAAAATCCTTCACATGTTAGCTAAACCCCAATCCCAAACTGGCATCTGAGAGCTGCGTCGTTCCACCCCGACGGAAAAGCACCAGCGAACCCAAAAATTTGGGAGAAAAAATCCTCCACGTCTTCTCACCCCCCGCTTTAAGGTGGTCACTGAGCCCCCGGGGCCCCAACTTCCCTATCGGGTCATTAAAAGTACCCCTAAAAACGGCAAAAAAAACCTGTCCACAAAGACAGTTCAGGGATCATGCGGTAACGAAAAAAGGGCCCCCTTTCCCGGGGGAGACCCTGCAGCAAGGGCCCTAACAATTCCCACCCTTTTTTTTCCCCATTTTCCCGAGGTAAGTTGGGGGGGAGGGCTAAAATTTCAGACGACAACCCTCTCTAAAATTTCCACAAAGGGCCCTTTCCCGTTTCCCGCGAAACCTGGGCCCGGGAACTGGATAGGGGGGTTTCCCCAGGGGGTAAAGGTTTAAAGCAGGGACCCCTGACTTGGGGTAGCCTCCTGTTGTTCTATCCTCAGCGCCAGATCCTGGACTGCTGGGTTTTTGCCCCCGCATCTGCTCTAAACCCGACTGTTTATGGGGGGGCCATAGTGATGGGAGAGCAGGGAAAAGGTTTCGGGGCCCGTGATAATTTTCCGGCAAGGGAGGTTTTCAGTGAGTCCTAACTGGAACCCCGCCCATGGTTTCCTTGCCCACTTGACGTGCTGCCTAGGGGCAGACGGGGAACTGGGCGACCCGTCCCCCCGCCCCCGGCTGGAGGGTGGGGCTTTTCAGGAGGAAAGAAAAGTCAAAAATCCCGGGGGCAATATCAAAAAGGAACCCAAAGGGCCCCAAAAACCCGAACCAAGGGGGGTAAACGTAAACAAGCCGAGGGCAAAAGCCAAAAGAAGCGAAGCACAAAAAAAAGAGAAAAGCCCGGGGGGAGGAAAACAGGCCGAGGGCAGGTACACAGATAAGCAAAACACAATATACAGAAAAAAAGTAACAAAAGGGAAGGGGGAAAATCCAGGCGCCGGCACTAAACCCTTTAGGGGGGTTTTAAAAGGGAATTTCCTGGATACCCCCCTTTACTGAAAGGAGCGGCCTCCCCCGGGTTTCCTCCCCTTTTGGGTGGTGCAACTCGCCCCCCGAAGGGGTGGCTGGGGCCCCGT
>JAODAL010034262.1:0-44491 GCA_025379985.1 Phyllomedusa bahiana
AAGATTTTAAAAGGTGTTTTCAAGTTTTTTTTTTTTTTTTTAGAACTAAACAGTTTTTTACAACTGCCATCTTGAGCTTTTCCAAATGACCAGTTTTGAGAGGGGTGAGAAAATAAAAACCAAATTTAACACACCTGAAAAAAAAAATCCCTTCACACCTAACCCTTTTAACCTAATAAATCAAAAAAATAAATTCAAATAAAATTTTTTTCCAATCAACAATTTTATTTTCCGGATTTGTTTTTCAAATTTTTTCTCACATAGTTTGGGTCGACCTAAGGGCAATTACAAGGGTCTTTTTTCTTTTTTAAGTGGGGGGAAAATTGCACAATTGGGGGCTGACAAATAATTTTTTTTCCCCCCGGGAATTCTACAAAAAAGGGGTCTATTTACAGTTTCCCAGGTTTTAAACCCCCAAACCCTTTTTGCATAATCATCACTGATCCACGCAATGTAAAATTTTAAAACCCTAAGAGTTCCCGACCCGCCGAGAATTTTTTCCAAAAAGGTTTCCCGGGTGAAGACCCCCGGGGGGATCCCAGGAAATTCGAAAAAATGGGTGTACAGTCCTATAGTGTTGGGCCCCCAAAAAATTTAATGGGAGTGGCTAAATTTTTTAACGATTACCAAAAAAATGAAGTATCTAAAGGGAGATGCTAACCCCCTCCCCCGGTAGATGAACGATTAGGTCCCGCCCCAAAATGGGGGATTGGGGGAAAAACCATTTTCCAAAGAGGAACCCTATGTAGAAGCGCTTTCTTTCCCCACCGGGGGATCCCTTTTTACTATAATTTAGGTGCCATTTGGATTGCAGGGGGAAACCATTCCATTTTTTAAAAGGGCAATGGACAGGCCTTACATCCCCAAAGTCATGACTGGGAAATTTTCTCAGTAAGGGGCCAAGCGTCCTTGGGGGCATTTAAAGGGAAAGGGTGGGTTTTATGATAAAACCCCAGTAAAATTTCCTACGATAACAAAAGCCTGATATTTGGGTTTCATTTTTAGGGGGGATAAAAAAACCCCAACTTTAAATTGGGGGAGCCAGACAGGGTTTGGGGCCCCCCCACTTAACAAGAAAATAAAAAAGTCAGGGCATTCCCGTGGAAATTTTGGGGGGAATTTTAAAAAGGTTCATCCCCCAAAATTTCTGAAATAAGGGAAGCACCAATAGCGGGGGCCAAGTTTTGCCAAGTTAAAAGGTCATGAGGGGAAACTTAAAGGGGGTTTTCTCACCCACAAGGATTGTTTTTTTTTGTTTAAAAATATTGCAAAAAAAAAGTCACTTTGGGAATATTGGTTCCTTTTAAAAATATCCTACCCATTATTTTTCCCCATTTTAGGGGTCATCAATCCTCAGGTTCCCATAAAATACAGACCTTTTCATTTTCTCATGATAGGTACCAGCGCTTGGTTTTCTATAGCTACCCAAACCCGGCTTTTACTGCAGCCCCAAAAAGAAACCGAAACCCCACCCCCGAATTCAAATGAAACCCAAAAAAAAAGGACTGAGGTGGGTAATCAATGTAGTTAGACACCCCCTTTAATACCCCTCGTAAACATTCGTCCAGACTCTCCAGGGAATTTTTTGTCCAGAGGGGATCATTTGATTAGGTCTGGGGGTTTGGGGTGTCCCCAAGTCATAAATGAAAGGAACACCTAAGCTATCAGGTACCAGTTCTTTTTTGTTGGCCTATTAATTTGGGAGATTTGAGTGAGTAATTGGTTCCCAGTAAATGTGCCTTGTGGAGACCTAGTGCTCCAAATCATGCGATTTGGGGCCACATTCCCGTTCCCGGGGGGAAGAACCCAGGGGAACTTTTTTTGGGCAAAATGTTTTTCCTGGCTGAAGTAAAGCCCCTGTTCGTTCTAATAGAATAAGGACTTGGGGTTTTGTCACACTACCAAATTGAGTATCTCACAAGGAAAGGTTTCACTAACTACCCGGGTTTTTTCCCAAAAAAAAACACCCCCCAAAATAAAAGGGATGCATTTTTTTGGATCATTCAGATTCGGCTGTTATGCTGATTTTGTGATGAAATTACTACAATATTTAATACATGTTGATTTTTTTGTTCAACAATAAAAGTGAATTCTTGTTTTTAAAAAATAAGCACCCCTAAAAAAAAGTCTTAGCCGTCATTAGGGGCAAAAATTTTTTAAAACCTGTCTTTTTTGGGGGAAACAGGTAACACTACCTAAGCAGTGACTGACACCTGACTTGCGCGCATGTGCACAATTTAGCAGACCAGTCGGTCTGGAAAAACTGTCCCCTAAACGGTAAAGGGGGAAACAGCTTCGGGGAAGGGGAGTGGGTGGCTCCATAGTACAAACGGCCTCATGACTAGCACACATGCACGCCAAACCTTTTTAGTGTTGCGTATGGGGGATGATCTCCAACCGAAAATCTCACTTACTGCTATAGGTATAGAAATAAAATAAACGTATAAAACACAAAAATACATAACACAGAAATCAAAAAAGTTACATACATTTCACCAAAACAGGTCTAAAGGGCTCTTCCGTGTGAGTAAAATTGACCCCCAAAGGGGCTTTCCTGTGTGAGTAGAATGTGACCACTCAAGGGTCTCTTCCTGTGTGAAAAATGTACCACTCAAGGTCTTTTCCCTGTTGAAAAGTGACCATAAAGGGGTCTCTTCCTGTGAAAATTGCCCACTAAAGGGGCCCTTTTCCTGTGTGAGTAAATTGCCACTAAGGCCTCTTCCTTGTGAGTAAATTGACCATAAAGGGGTCTTCTGTGTAGTAAAAAAGTGACCACTAAAGGGGGTTTCCGGGGGATAAATGGACCACTCGGGGTCTCTTCCGTGTGAGTAGAATGTGACCATAAGGGCCTTCCTGTTGAGTAAATTCCCTAAAGGGTCTTTCCTTGAGTAAAATTGACCCCCAAAGGGGCCTTTTCCCTTTTTTAAAATGTGACCACCAAGCCCTTCCTGTGGAGAAATGTGCCCACTAAGGGGCCTCTTCCTGTGTGAGTAGAATGTGACCACTCAAGGGTCTCTTCCTGTGTGAATAGAATGTGACCACTCAAGGGTCTCTTCCTGTGTGAGTAGATTGTGACCTCTTCCTGGGAGTGGTGGCAGCCCTGGAACAGAGTGAGTAAATTTTTTTTTTCTATTTGTAAGGTCCCTCAACCGACAGGACATTTTTTAAATAAAAAGACACCCCCTTTAAGGTACAATTCTGCTTCTCTTTTTGTTAGGGTCCACTAATGATTGCTGATCACAAGTTGTACCTTTGTGGAAAGCCGCAACCATCAGCTGTTATCTGTGGAGGAACCCAGCAACATGCTTTTCAAAGGAGAAAATGAGGCATTACTGAGTATCCACAAAATGTAATAGTATGTCTGTGTAAAGCGGACACTAGTCCCTAAAGGAGCAAGAGGACCAATATTTATAGATGTGTCAATCAGGCTAATACAATTATGAGGTGCTCACCAGGGGAATTCGTCACTCTAACACATACATTTCAGCAATGTTGTTAATGTAAATGTCGTTTTCTAAACCAAATATCTCTTCATAAAAAGTATAGATTTGAGTCAATATAGGAAATACCCCACCTGGCAATATTAATACTTCTTACGCTGACTGGCAAGTGAGATACGAGTGTTGCTTAGCTGTCATGTTGTCCTGCCTAACATTTGACTCTTCAGCTGTGGCCCAGCAGGGGACAGTGGATTATGAAAACACAGGGTTTAAGGTCAGTGGTTGTCTACAGTAATGGGACGCAGAACCAGACGATGTTAGATTGCTTGGAGCCTGTGCTAACTCACTTTTTTTTTTTTTTTATAACCACTTTGTTCAGGACTATGGACTAAAGTATTTCTCGGTGGCTTCAATCAAATCAATCGAAAATTCAGCCCACTCCATCCGTCCTTGTGCCCTTTTCCTGCCTGGGATGAAGTGGTGGACCTAGGGGTGCTTACTTCAACCTACCGTCATCAGGCCTGATAATGGTGTGCCATATCATGTTCAAACAATAAATTCATAAAATGTACAAATATCTAAAGAGCACTTTGAAATCAATAAGCTAGCTTACAGCAGTTCCAGCACAGAGTCTAGGATCTGAGATGCAAGGAATTCTAGTCGCCCTGCTCATTTCAATAATATTAGTTGAAGAGCAAGCGCAGCGGCATTAGTAGACACTCCTCAATATTCCTTAAGACACGGACAGTCAGACTTTAGAGAAGTCGGTCTGGAGGTTAGGTCGTTGTTCTGCAGCTGACGTCGCTGCAGACATCGGATGTTTGCAGCACCCGGGCACCGCAAGACCCTGTGACATCGTGGATCGGGGCTGTAATACACAGCCTCTGATCCCAGAAGCATCTCATACGAGCATTTGGGGGACGTGGGGGAATAGCTCCGCTCTCGGTGCCTTAACCCTTTGATTGACGGACCAGTAGCTATGTTATCGCAAGCGCAAATCACAAGCGGTTTCACACCTGAATCATTTCGAGGTGATCAGTGAACACATACGGTGAACCGTCACGAGCGTAGAGTATAGATGTAGACCAGGAGCTGTCTGTGGAACAAGCCAGTGACCAGAGCAGTCTGTGTGTTGTCCTGATCACTGCCTGTGTCAGACTGACACAGATTATAATGTATTAGCATATATGAATATACTAATACATTACTAAGTTAAAAAAAAAAAGGCAAAACAGTTCTCCCTTCAGGGGATTTTAAAAAAAAGGAAGAAAAAAAAAACAAAGAAGTATAAAAAAAATGAATACAAAATAAATAATAAAATAGAAAAAATATATATTTAATAACAAAATAATTGTGATATAATACACACACAAATAACCCTACACATATTAGGTATTTTAACAACGACCGTTAAAAACATCGTAGAATTATTTCTAAAAAGTTATTAAGTGTGGAAAATGAGATGGTGTTAAAAAACATTAAAGGGAAAACAAAAAATTGTTTATATAAATAAAAAAAAGATTCTGCAATTATTTTAAGTTAACTTAAGATTCCCCCATAAGTAAAAAATTTTTGAATAAAGAGGCCCCCATCCAATGCGTCATTGAAAAAAAAAAAAGTGCAATGTTGAAACCAAGGGGGCAAAAAACTTTTAAAAAAAAAATTTTGGTCATTAATACTTTCAGGGGGGTTGGTTTAAAGGGGGTTTGCGGGGGGGGGTTTCCACTTAAAATTTTTTGGATTATAGGATATTTCATAAATGTCGTAGGTAGGGTCCCCCTTTGAGAAGGGGCCCCCCTTTAATTTAAGGGAGAACAGAAAGGTGCCACGTATGCAATATCTCGTTCGTTCTATTTTAGAGAAAAATGTGCTTGCTAAATCAAAGCTCCCACGAAAAATTTAAAGAAGGAGAAAATGGAAAAAAAAATAGGGCAAATGATTTTACGGGGCTGCCCCGAGCATCCCCGTATTAGAACATTACAAAATGCCTGCAGAAAAAAGTGTAGTATGTACGATGTAGTGAAGTGCCTCTAGCATGCTCCCCCTTAGGACATTAAAAGTGTCAGGGTGTCCATACCCAAGTAAAAGTCCATTTATAGCCTTTAGTACAGCAAATCCCGGCCTATTTTGCTGGAAACGGGTTTTAAAACTTTAAAAAGGGGGTTTACCTGGCCCGAAGTGTCACTTTTGAGTAGGGGCGTGCTAAAATTTATGACCCGCAGTTTTGAACAGGTTCATGATTTGAGCATTTACATATATGGCGCAAAAAAATGGGGCCCCCCTGGTAAAGCGGGCACCCCAAAACTTTCAAGTTCTAAAAGCATTTTTAAAAAAATAAACAAGCTTAAAGGTTCCCGCCCGAATCTAGGATCTGAGATGAAGGAAAACTCATCCTGCTATTCCTAATCATGTTAAAAGCCCAGCGCGCCCCATTAGTGCACCCTTTAAAGGGGTTTTTTCCCTTTTTAAATATTTTGGATATAATAGGATATTTAATAAATGTCCGAAAGGTAAGGGTTCCACCTCTTGAAAATGAGCCCCATGAACTTCACAGGAGAGAACAGAAAGATGCCACGTATGCACAGTACTCTCTGTTCTGTTCTAGTTCCAAGTACACCCGAGCAAGTGTGCTATGCTAAACTCAAAGCTCCCACTGAAATTAATGAAGAGAGAGAATGGAAAAACACTATGGGCAACATGTATGAATTTTTAACCAGGCACACTCCAATATGAGATAATTAAAAAGTGCCGGTGGCACTTTGTAATGCGTCTGGGATCGGGGGGCGTTCTGGAGGTGTGTCGCACTACAACCGTACGAAGCTACACGTTTATAGCTTTAATATGGCAAATCCAGGCGAATTACTGCTGGAACAAGTAGAGCACTTTAAAAGTGGTTTACCTGAGACAGAAGTGTCGCTTTGTAGCTAGAAAGCTCTAAATCTATGACCCGCAGTAGAACAGGATCATAGATTCAGGCACATTCTGCGCTGCTAATGCGCACAACAAAAATGGCGTCTGAGCGCCAAAATACATACATGTCGCCCTATCTGCTTATTTAATTAGGAGCTCTGAGTATAGCCAAGCACACCTGCTTGGCTGTACTTGGAACTTCAATAGAACAGAACAGTGAAAATCGCGCATGCGCGCCACTCTTTCTGTTGTGTTTCTGTTCTCAAGATGGCTGCAGGTCCATATTACTAAAATCTCTCACCAAGGGCTTTTCTCAGCCCCTTTATTGTAGCAATTGATGAGGTATCACTGATACCACTGATATTAACTTTTAATATACCCCAGTAGCATGTAAAATGGTAAACCCACTGAGAATGTGTTTTCAGTGTGACTTTTTACTTTTATTACTTGTGCAACATAGTGAGGCTTTAAGTCACTTTAAATGACAACATTTCACTCTATCTGCTTTTGCTGCAATGGCCCGTGGATAGATTTAGGTCCTTACTCAGCATGAAGCCCCACTGCTTCATTTATAGGCTAGTGACTGCAATGCTGAATGCTTGGAATGGCCGAGTCGCGTTGACATATCACTTAACTTAATAAATGTGATGGTTTTCTTTGAAAAATTACTGACAGATATAATGTTCTCTTCTAGACAGATACTTTCATTGATGAAAAGCTTGTAGTATTTTTATATCACTGTTCTTACCTTACACTGGACTGTTTACCACGCAAGGGTATAGTGGAATGAGATAGGGTAAGTGACAGGACTAATCCATGACAAAGAACATCCATATTCCAGCTGCACACGCACTTAATGCAAGCACGCCAGGCTATATTGGACAGATACACATAATACTTAACACTATCTTCAGCTTTAAAATCTTTAATCATTATTCTTCATGATCACAGTTTTGCGCTGTAGAGATTGCCATGGCCAGGAAACCCTAAAACATCTACCGACCACACTGAGACACCACTGTTAAGATTTGCCCAAAAAACAAACTGACAAACAAAAAAAAACGCTGAGGGTATGTTCACATGGCGTATTTTCAGGGTGGAATTCACCGCATAAGTGCACTTCAATACGCCCGTAGTACGAACCGCAAATACGATAATTCATAGCTCTCATTAAGAGGGTTGCTTTTCATGTTAAAGATCTTGCAAAAACAAATCACTTTGTAATATATGTCCATTAACAGTGTCCTACCTATTCCTAGATATCCCCTCTTGAATGGGCTGCATCAGCTCCTCAGGTCGCTATAGCTACAGACCTGTTTGAGCTCTCCTGATTGGCTGCCAGCACTGGTTGCTATAGCTACAGACCTGGCTTCTACTGCAGTCTAGTGGAAGCCAGTGAACCCGCCCCTGAATTCAAAGTGAAACCAAGAAAACAAGACTGAGGTAAGATGAATCAGTGTAGTGAGACAACCCCTTTAAGATCTATGATTACCTTCTGTGAAAGTCAATAAGAACCAGCTGTCAGTGCTTTAGAAATACGCGCCAGCCAGCACCTACTTCTAAAACACCAGGGGGACATGTATGTATGGGGCTGTGCCAGTATTCTGGCGTCCTTTCAGTCCAATAACTGGCACTGTGTGCTTTATGTATGAGCAGGCGACTCCAAAATTAAGCGCATTATAAAGCGCCCACGACACTTTGCAATGCGCCTAAGATCGGGGGAGTGCTGGATGCATGTCGCACCACAACCGTACAGTTCTACACGTTTATGACTTTAGTGTTGCAAATCCAGATGCATTACTGCTGGAACAGTAAAGTGGTTTACCTGAGCCAGAAGTGTCAGTTAGTAGCTAGAAAGCGCTAAATCTATGACCCGCAATAGAACAGGTTCAGAGATTCAAGCGCATTCTACTGTCAGGGTCGATCCCAACAGGACCCTTTAGGTATATTGGATGGTAGCCAGATTAGATGAAACAACACGGCCGTAGATGGACACAATCACCACAGACCCAGATGATATATGTATATATGCATATACTGTATTTATACTAATTAAGAGGCGTTTCTCTGTCTTATATAAGCATTGTCTTGTCCGGAATCTTATAATCCTATAGTTGCAAAATATATAGTAACATCACATGTCACCCTGTACCGGCCACATAATCCTTTCTGTCATGGCTTGCAATTCAGCAAATAACGAAATTAAAGGTCAACCTGATCAGAACTACCTGTTATAACAACTCGAAACTTGTCTTGTGAAACTATCATTATTCTTAAAATCATTTTATATTATTATTCCCAAAATCATGTTAACTCCTTGTATCCCCAACAGTTTCCCCTCCTTTTTGTAATGTCTTACACCTCTCTCCCCCTCCTAGAATAACTTTCTTCTATCCCTGCTGGTTACACTCTTCTTTCCCTTAGCGGGGTTGCAGCCCTGAAAAGGACGCCCCCGCAGACTAACCCTGGGTATACCCTATGTCACCCTATCACCTTTTCATTACTTTTTCCCAGGAAAGGGAGGACAGCATCTTACATCACAACTTCTATCCAATAACAGACTAGTAAGGAAAGCTTAACATTGTTTCACATTCACAGGTTTTATAGCCATATACATAGTTTAGTTAATGGAGGCATCATTCAGTCTTTGTAGGAGTCCTCGGACACAAGGTATGCAACAACATCCACAAGTTACAAGTATGGCTGCTACGACCGCCACAGAAATGAGTAGACTGGACACCAGGTGACTAGACTTTCCAAACCATGATTCCAGCCAGTCTGTGAAGGGATTGTTGATGCCAGAATTCTCTTTGAGTTCCTCAGATAATGAGGTGAGGCCTTCTAATGCTTTAGTAACACTGCTATCAGGAGCTGTATTGTTGTGGATGAAAGTACAACAATAAGTACCGAACATTTTACAAACCCCTCCTTTTTTGGCCAGAAGCTTTTCTAAAGCCATCCTATTCTGCCATGTCATCAAAGAAGTTGGTCCTAGCTGGTCAGCTAATCCTCTTATTGCATCTCTAGTATAATTTATAAATCTCTGTTGATTATAATAGATGTTATTTATCCAATCTACATTTTTATTTATTGTAACCAACCGTGCGAGAACTGATTAAAATCCTGCTGCTATTTGATTTCTGGCCTTGAATTCATCTGGTACTCTTCTAGGAATCTCAATACTGTCTATGTAGACTCTTTGATCAAATGATCCACCAGGTACAGTGTCCCGCTTTCCTCCATAGAATATATTCACAGTGTCACGTTCGTGCCAGATAGGCCCTCTGCATCTGGCTCTGGACGCCGGCCACGGCCGCTGCGACCATATCTGCGGCTTTGGCCTCTACATTTCTTCTAGTGTGAGCGCTGTTTGCAAACTCTTATCCCTAATTGATTTCTGGCAACGCCCGTGGCCAGAAACCTTCCAGCACTATTGGGGTTAACTTCTTCTCTTGGTGATTGACAGTTCCTTCTTCCTATCACTTCTGCTCTCCTTCCTCCCCTTCCCTATTTATAGCCTCAACTTCCTGTCCTCTTTGCCTGCTATATGATTCTCTTTTCCTGCTATATGGTTCTCTTTTCCGAAAGGTCGTCTGTACTCTCATTTGACTTTTTGTGCTCTTTGACTCTTCCCTGGTTCCTGGTTATTCTTTTGTCTCACGTTTTTGTACTGCGCTGCCCGTTTGTTACTGATTTGGCCTGCCCGACTTCTCTTGTTTGTTCCGTGTTTGTTTGTCTTCGTCTGTGTTCCACTTTGCTCAGAGCAGTCATCAGTCTTCAGGTTGGGGCCGACCTAATAAGGAGTCGGGTTCCCCAAAAGGCAGGGACAGAGGTAGGGACCAGTGTCAGGGCCTCACTCGTCTGTGTCTCTGCGAGTGTCCCTGACAGACATTTAATGTTCTTAACTCCTCATTGCGTGTCTCACCTGAGGAAATTATTTGAAATGGCATAAGTATAGCTACCAGCCCAACTTACTGGTAATCTAGTCCTTAGCTTGATATCTCCACACATCCACCATAGATCAGTTCTTGCTGTACTTTGAAACCACTTAGCTTCATAACCATCACTATCCTCATCTACAGAGATTGTGTGATAACAGAATTCTGAGGTCAGATTCCCCACTGGTTTTCAACTTCCTGTTCCCTGGAAACAGTTATAGCTTCCTGGATATGCAACAACTCTAGGGGGTACCTGATCTAGTTTTACAGATGGATATAATTTTGATAGTTTTACATAACTCATCATTTGCAGGGTCATATCAAGCATTATACAAGGCTAAAATACATTGAAAACCTCGATCTTCCTCTGAAAGTCTGAATGGGGTAGTTCCTAAATTTGGTCTAGCAGTTGCACATGCAATACAATTTGTTCTGATTTGCAGTGTATCTCATCTAACTAAGCCATTCATTCCTATCTCTGTACCCTGTTTCTATGGCAATCTTAACCTCATAACTCATTTTGTCTAGCACCTCAAACTGCTACTAATGCACCTGGGCGCCAAAAATCATACATGTCACCCCAGGTGTATTTGCCGCAATACACTGTGTGAACATACCCTTAATAAATAAATTGTTAAATAGGAGCGAAATGAAAGCATTCACATAAGCTGGATTATAAATCCAAATGTCCAACACATAAAATACAATCCAAAAATGCAGATCCAGTAGCAAAAATGATTGAGAATTGTCAAGTATAAAGTGGTTTTATGGAATTAAAGAAGCGTCAGAGTTCAGGATGTCAGGACTAAAGCAGCCTGTATGTTGAGGACATCTTGGAGAACTTGGCAATTCTTTTACCCCGAATAGAAAGATGTATCCATTATATTCCCCTGTAGGAAAATGCAGCAGTACATGGTGTCTATGTTAATAACTGGTCATCCAATCAATGCCAGGGTGGGGCAGCTCTGCCTTTTGACACTTCGGGCATGTCCCCACGGCGCGGGTTTGCGGACGGTTTTTCAGACGGCTTGCGGTTTTGCATACCGTCTGAAAAACCGGCCGCAAATGAGCACAACGGGACTCTATGGAAAACCCATGAAGCAGTCCCCACTGCACGGCTTTTCTGCCCGGCGGTTTTTCCGCCCACTGGCCGCCCGAAAGGCGTTCAACATGCACATTCTTCCGTCCGGTTTTCGGACGGAATATGTGCAAGTGAATGTGAAGGGGGAGGGTATTTCTCCGCTCATCGCGGAGAAAAGCTTCCCCCGCGCGGCAGTGTGCACGGCACCGACCGGTATTTGTCCTCTACCGTGTAAACGGGCCCTTAGGGCCTCATGTATGAAAACTGTCTAGGTGTAAGACTGTCTTTGTTGCCCATAGCAACTAATTATGGCTCCTCTTTCATATAGAGAGCTCTGGAAAAGCTAAAGTGGAGCTCCGATTGGTTGCTATGGGCTCCGATTGGGTGCTATGTGCAACAAAGAAAGTCTTATACCTAAACAGTTTTCACACGTGTGGCCCATAGTGGGTGTCCTGAGCAGGATACCACTGCTCCCTGATGTTCATACATCCTAATAGGACATATAGAGAGGACTGTTTCTGTTATACCACCCCTGTAATGGTTGAAGGGATCAGTCGTATTTAATAATATCAATGTACAACAATAAATGAGATACCAGACTGAGAAAGAGAACGGGCAGTGAGGAACTAGATAATAACAGAATATTCATAATGAGAAGACATAATGAGGACATCACAACATTTATCATTCATCCTGAGGCGCATTGTTCGTAAGACTCGACACTTTTTAATGCGCCTAACAGGAGGGGGTGTTCTGGTGGCGTTCTGGACGTGTGTCGCAGCACACTTAATATTAGACACATATATGAATGTGGTTCGGCAAAACTAGATGCATTACTGTTGGAACAGGCAGACCTATTTCAATGTGGTCTGCCTGAGCCTAAGGAGTCAAAGTGGAGCTAGATTTGCTGTTAGTGAAAAAAATGTCCAATATTTCGCAACTTCCACCAGTACAATAATAAAAAGTAATTTATGATAATTATCAAACTATAAAAAATGAAAATATTTAAATGTCATAAAAAGTTATCATAAAAATATATAATATCCGAAAAATATAAAAATATCTCCTATAAAAGGTATTAAAAATGAATAGAATCTAAAACTAATTTTACATTAAATAACCCACTGATTATGTTGTTCAGATTTATAAATATTTCATTTTTGCTACATTAAATTTTAAATTTATTTTTGCTGCTCTCACCCTTTATTCTATGCTATCTATTATTTTATTATTTTAACAGGCGAGTGCAATGAACTTTAGACACCATTTATAAACACACACAAACCACTTTCATACATTCAGGTGTTTTATACACTTAAAAATAGATGAGAAAATTAACTTTGATGCACCTAGTTCAATACATGTCTCCCTATGTGTAGTTATGTATTAGAATCTGAAAGCTTTTGGTCAAAATAATGTTTATCACTGGCCCCACAGGGCACCATCTTTATTCTTTAAAAACATTTTTTTTACTTTTATAACCCGTTAATGAGACAGAAAATTAAAGTTACTTGGGTTGAGGCAGAAGTCTGAGACCACCACTATTGCCGACAACAAAGGGGCCAAAGTCCTGAAAAAGAATAAGTTGCTAATTTCCAACAAGGTAAAGGTAAGTGTGAAGAAAAAGTTGGGCATGGCATTGGTGCAGTGGTTATCCTTGTAGCGCTGGTTTCCTGGGCTTTTATTCCATTCAAGAACAATATCTTCATGGAGCCTTCATGTTCTCCCTGTATGTGTGTGAGTTACTTCTCATGCTGTTAAAGGGGTTGTCTCATCTCAAAGTTTCATAGGATGCATAAATGAAATAATGCTGCTTTGCTCTGCCGCTTCCTGGTCAAGCTGTCTCTAATTAGCATATGAGCTCCATGTATTCAGACTTCTGCTAATTAGCTAAATCTCATGTTGTCAGGACCAGGGAAGCCTCTGAGGTAAAGTAAACAGCAGTAATTACTGGCTTTTGTCTGAAAGATCAGATAACAAACAAGCTCTCACTGTCTGAAGTTGTGAGCTGCCAAGACCTGTGTGATGTTGTAACTCCCTGCTATCATATAGAACAAACAGCAGGGGGGGGAAGTACACAGGTCAGTCACTTGGGGAACCAGAGAGAGCACAGAAGGTGATAAAATCGCTTGTAGCTCCTTAACAAAAAAAATGAACAACACAATATATTTGGAAATTAGTTTTCCCAACATGTTGAAAGCTAATCTTTGTAGCGAGGCAACCCTTTTAAAATATACTTACAGGTTGATTGGCTTCTTATGAATTTGGCTTCTCTTTGTGACTGAGAATTTTACTTTGTGTCTGAGAACAGGAACTGATGTAAGTGATGACAATCTGTACAGCACTGCAGTATATGTTAGCCTATATAAGCAGCAGAAATAAACAACTGAGCATGCTCTTTAGCACAGCTCCATTTACATGCAGTAGCTATTGGCAGAAACATTATTCTTAGTTACACTCATTTTTGTACATGATACTGTGAGATCTCTTCCCACCAACATCAACAAGTAGTCACTGATCTGATCAGGTCTTCCATCCAGACTAACATGGCTTCACTTTCAGCACTGCGGGGCCAAAGAGAGGAGACACCACAGAAAGGGTCACTGCATAAAACAAGTAGCTGCAAGGGCTCCTATATAATAACTATTCTGCAAAATCTTCATCAACAATGTAAGATTTGAAGAAGTTTCCCACTATTCCTATTCTGATTTTAATAAACCATAAAGTGTATATTAAATATCTCCAATTCTGATAAAGGGGTTTTCCATGTTAGAAATGTATAGCATGTCGATATGATACACAATGAATGTCTGATAGGTGCAGGTCCCACCTATAGGACCCGCATCGATCTTGAGAATGAACCTAGAAGATCTCTGTGCAGAACATATAGGTGGTTGCGCATGCACAGCACTATCCATTCTGCTCTGTTGGAATTATGATTACAGACACGCGAGTGTGTTCGGATGAACTCGAAACTCCTGTTGAATTGAATGGGGAGCACTGCGCATGTGCAGCCACCTCTCCCTTCAACGTGGAAAGGTTTGGAGGCTCATTTCCTAAATAGGATCAGGTCCCAGAAGTGAGACCTACATCTTTCAGACATTTATGGCATATTCTATCAATATGCAACAAATATGTAATATGGGAAAACCTCTTTAAGGTTTTCTTATAAGAGACCCAACAAAATCCTAATGGAGACCTAGTAGCTTACTTCAGCTGAAAACCTTAGTGGTAAGGAAGGGGGTATTGAATGTGCACAAGACCTGTGATTTTATAGTATGTATAATGGTGGGAAGAAAGCCATAACTAGAATTCATAGGGCCCCACTGCAAAATGATATGGGGCACCATAACCTTATGATAATAAAGTAAAATAGCAGCATAATGAACAATAATTAAAGGTATAAATAATGCCGCCACATATCAGGGAACCTACTTAGAAGTGCTAGAGACAGTAGGTCACCAACTACTTGTTCAGTACAAAAAGGAGCAATGTTCTTGTACCTGAGTGGGGCCCCCTCAGCCTCTGGGCTCCATAGCAGTTGCAATGGCTGCTAGGCTATAGTTACATTCGTGGGTGGGAACCTACACTATTTGAGGTTAATGGGTATTTTTATTTTAGCCGCCCATATGTATGGCCCTATTTTCATGAATGATGATATTAAAAATATATATAGGACAACAAAATAACAATAAAAATCATAAAACGAAAAGAATTAATGTACATAAAAGGCCATAGAGGGGTCTTGGGTCTCCAGACAGAAAGTTCAGTCTTCTGGGGGAAAAGTAACTTCACTGCAGCAGTCTGGATATATCCTGCGACTTGTGAAAGGGAATTACTTAGTTCATGTAACACAAGATTTGTAAGTGGAGGCTGAAGACAGCACATTCATTTGCTTGGCATCCCTTCCCCTGTCCCTGTAAGAAACCTATTAACCCCTTCATTGGGTGCAGGTTATCAAGCTGCAAAATGGAGACTGTAAATGATGAGATCAATCTGCAAAAATAAAATAATTACAGGCAGTCCCCGGGTTATGAACGGGATAGGGACTGTAGATTTGTTCTTAAAGGGGTTGTCTTGCTACAATGATTGGGTTTTAATTAAAAGATCTTTAAAAAACAAGCAGCTTTGCAATATATGTTCATTACAAATGTCCTACTGATTTTGAGTTAGCCCTGTTAGTAGGAGTGCATCAGCTTCTCAAATTTCTATAGCAGCCGACCTGTTGATCCTTATCTTACTGGCTGTCAGGTCTGTATGACTCATCACCTTCAGAATACAGGTCAGAGCAGAGAGCCCCTCCTGCACAGAATGCTTCTGTAGTGGGGGAGGGGAGGGAGACTCTGGCTTCTGTCGTGCTGCCTGGATTAACCCGTGTGTGCCTGCTTCCTCCTGCTCTTACACAGATAGATGTGACAGCAGTGACCTGTGTGTTACTATAATCATGATGTGTTGTGGAACTGTCACTATACTAATACTATACAGATCAGGCATGTGAATACTTCATGCTGTGCTGTACTAGTGACACATAGTAACACTTCCAAGCTGCCCTGTGTCTGTTCTGACAGGATTTGTTGTTGCTGGAGATGTGGAGACTTTAAGCTAAGCAGGGGTATAGAACACATGCATCCCCTCTGCTCTGTTAGTAATCAATGCTTCAAGACCTCACTACACTCATAGTATCAGCCCTCCTCTCCTGCAACAGAACCTATTGAGGCCTACACAGGGTTAACATCTGGCAGCAAACCCCCTCCCCCTTGCTGTATAGAAGATTACAGAGTCTGCCATGTTGCTTGAGGGGAGGGGGCAAAGGTAGGCAGAAGTAGACAGACCAAGAAGCACGCCCCTCATTCAACTACCAAGGTCTCACTGACAGGCTGAAAGCTTGTAATGAGACAACTCCTTTAAGTTGATTTCAGAAACAGGTACATTGATTAAATGTAACTCAGAACTTTTGGGAGTGCAGGAAGGGTTTTTACATTTTTTGTGTCTGTGCCCGTTAAAGGGTTGTCTCATACATTGATCATCTTACCTCAGTCCTGTTTCTCAGTTCATTCGATTTCAGGGCGTGTTTACGGCTTCTACTGCTGCAGTAGAAGCCAGGTCTGTAGCATAGCAACCAGTGCTGGCAGCCTATCAGGTAAGATCAAACAGGTCTGTAGTTATAGCGACCTTAGGAGCTGATGCAGCCCCATACAAGAGGGATATCTCAGAATAGGTAGGACACTGTTAATGGACATATATTGCAAAGTGACTTGTTTTTGCAAGATCTTTTAACATAAAAAGCAATTCTTATAGTGAGACAACCCCTTTAAGAACAATTCACCTCATTTTCACCCCATGTGCTGCTGTGGCATGCTGGAACTTGTCGCTCTACAGCTGCTATCTGCTGTGGAACATGGAACTACAAGTGCCAGCATGCCCCATAAGTCTCCGTTTGTAGCTAGGGGACAGATGTAAGTCGGAGCGGTGTAAGTTTGGGACTGCCTGTATGTACATAAATTATTTGGTGTGCATGCATAGACCAATGAGCAACACCTCCATGTGTACGACCTCCATCCCCGCCTCTGCTTCCATTTCACATCACCACAAATAAGTCCTGCAGAGCTACTTGATGTACAAATATTGAGTATAAAAGATACATAAAATAAAAATGTTTTCTGTTTTCTAGATAACTAGTAATGGTGAAGGAAGGGAATATGCATGTTTATGGTTGTATTTGTAGCACACTATTTTAGATAACAGGTTATTGTAACACAAGTTGTCCCATGTTGTCATGCTGCGCTCCGGTCCATAACCTGTCTATTACTACGTCTTAACTTGCTCCTTAGGAAACTATTACACAAAGTGTGATTTTCTTTTCCTCTGCTCCCTGCATAAAGAAACATTACCTCCCCAATAGTTTATATTTAATGCATCTTACCACTTATCTTGTTGCATTTGCTCATATCATATATATACTCTGGAGATAAAAATAGTGCTAGATGATTAGTTAGGCAAGTTCACTTGACACCATTCCCTATCTGTGACGCTGGGAACCAAGATCTGTATATGGTATGCAACTTAAAGTATATATAAATGGGGCTAGTCCGGAGGGGACACTCAGCAAGCGCTCCACTGCCAAGCAGATAGCCTCTCTGCCCAGTCCAAAACACTACAAGGTAAGCCGTTCACATGCAGACACATGGGACTTAGCAGATCAAGGAAGGGTATACAGCAGCAGAAGACTGGGACTGAAGGCTACAAGAGACCGGGCTCAAGGAATTTAGGAAATAAGAAGAAAATAATACAGAGGAAAAAAATACATTATGGATTGAAGAGTAAAGCAAATTATATGAAATTAGCAATTTTTACAATTTCTTGTATTTAAAATATAGAAATCTTCATTTCTTAATTTAGAAACATTTTTAATTTATTGACATGGTTTAAAATAAATGATCTGAACCATGTAATCACTCTTCAATTGGCAGAGATCTTAAGAGCATAGAAGGCTTTCTCAATAGTTTATCTAAAAGTTTAATTTTTAATTCAGTTTTAATTTTAAAAGTATTTTTTTTTTCTTTTTCTGCTTGCAGTACCATCATGTCTATCACTGACATTCTCTCCGCTAAGGACATTGAAGCCGCCCTGGCCAGCGTACAGGGTAAGTGACCTTTTTTCTAAGGTGCAGCAAGAAGTAAAGCGAAGATGCTAGTTCTAAATAATTAATTTGTGTATTGAAATAAATAATTAAAGACATTTGACTAGATCGATAAATAGATATGATCTACATACAAAGATATGAGATGTATGGATAGACATACAGACATCTGAGATAGACAGACAGATAGATAGATAGACGGATAGATAGATAGGAGATAGATAGATAGATAGATAGACAGAAATATGAGATATATAGACATATATAAAATAAATAGACATGATATAGATAGACATGTATGAGATAGATAGACATATGATATAGATAGATAGATAGATAGACATATGATATAGATATATATGAGATAGATAGATAGATAGACATATGATATTTATATATATGAGATAGATAGATAGATTGATAGATAGACTTATGATATATATATATTTTATATAGATATACATATGATATATATAGACACTTATAAAATAGATAGACAGACATATGAGATAGATAGACACATATAAAATAGATAGACAGACATATATGAGATAGATAGACATATACAATAAATAGACAGACATATGAGATAGATAGATAGACATATGATATAGATAGACACATATAGACATATGATATAGATAGACACATAAAATAGATAGACAGACATATACGAGATAGATAGATAGACATATGATGTAGATAGACATATATGAGATAGATAGACATATATGAGATAGATAGATAGACATGACATTTGAGATTCTGAAAAGGGGCTTCAGAGGTCCCCCTGACCCATATGTGGAGACCTAGAGTCCAGTATTATTAGTGACATGTGATAGTTTAGGGATTAGAAGCATCAAGTTACTACTCTGATTCTAAAGAGAGAGAGAGAGAGAGGGAGGTAAAGAGAGATAAAAAATTAAATATGAAGCAGGGCTCCAAATGAAGAAAGTAAAAATCCTTTATTTTATGGAAGGACACTAAAGTAGGAGCCACTGGAGGACTTTCAAACTTATATCTGAGGTGTTGCTTTCTTACCTTTTTTATTATATAGATATCAAATAAATTGAGAGACAGAGAAATAGAAGATACATATTAGGAAAGTAGATAGATAGATAGAATAAAAGGATAGAGAATAGATGAGATAGTGATAAAATAGGTAATAGATGAGATAAACAGCAAAAGAAGAGAGATAGAAGTATGAGATAGATAGATAGATAGACAGACAGACAGACAGACAGATAAAATAGAAAGGTCAATGGATGGATAAACAGGCATGAGAGATCTAGGTATGAGATAAATAATAAAAAGATAATTGTTTAATCTAGATTCTTGACTCAGCTGAAAAATATGAATGAGTTGGAAATAGAGTATCTGTAAAAAGCTGCAAATCTATAACAGCATTATAAAATAAAAAATACAGAATATATTTTTTCTTGCATGAATATCAAAGTACTATATAAATGCATAAGGGAATATTCTGGGATATGCACAAAATGTTAAAGAATACTTAAAGTGGTTGTATGAGATTAGACTAAAAAGTTTCCTTTTTTCAGAAACAGCGCCACTCTTTTTTTATAGACTATATCTGGTATTGCAGCTCAGCTCTATTCTCTTTAAAGGGGATGGTCTGCAATACCAGGCACAGCCAATGGACAAGAGTGAGACTTTGTGTTCTTCTTACTCTCATGAAACCACTATAAAAACTTCTTATTTTATGTACCCATGATCAATTCTAAAGGTTTATTTTTCTCTGTTTTTCCACAGCTGACAACTCATTTCAGTACAAATCCTTCTTCCAGAAGGTTGGTCTGAGTGGCAAGTCTGCCGATCAGGTCAAGAGAGTTTTCGAAATCCTTGACAGAGACCAGAGTGGATATATTGAGGAAGATGAACTCGCGTAAGAATAAAATTTAAGTATATTAAATATAATAAGTAATTATGACATTGTGCTATGTACAACTCATTAGCTTAATAGTTTTAAACTGAGCACCACATGGTCTGTAACCGGAGTGTGTTGACGATGGGTGGACTGGCAGCGGCATGTGCCCTGGGTGCCAAGGGAGGTTTTGAGAAGCTACTCTGCATTAGCCAAAGGATTTAGCTATAGGACTAAAGCAGTAAACTGAATATTTGCCTCAGGTGATAGGAAGCCTCCTTACAACTCTGTATAACCTGAGATCAAAGTGAGGACGCTCATAACAATTTTTCTTTTATTGCCAGACTCTTCCTGAAGAACTTCAATTGTGATGCCAGAGTATTGAATGATGCTGAGACCAAGGCTTTCCTGAAGGCTGGTGACTCTGATGGTGATGGGGAAGATCGGAGTAGATGGTAAGGGTTTTTCCATAAACTTTACACATATTATATAATATATTATATTTTATATATATAATTCAATTTTATATATTATGATCTGAGATAGTATATTACTTGATGTGATAATATATGTAATTATATATATATATATAAATATTATATAATATATAATATATATATATATATATATATATATATATATATATATATATATAGTATTTTGCTTGCTACCTGATACAGGCAATAGGATAATCATTCTAAATTTTATTGAGAAAACTCCAACATTTAGTATTGGCATAATAATGTGAAACACAAAAAAGAAAAAAGTAGAAATCTGGGTGCAAAAATCGTCGTAGAAATCAATCAACAATTCTCATTCTATTTTTAGCTTTAGGATGATAATTCTAAAAGTTTTTGAGAAATGAATACATTTAGCTATGGCCAAGTAATTTGAGCCATAAAGAATGCACAAAATTATATTTTCAAGCAAAAAAAGGCAAACAATCCAAATTTTTAAAATGTAATGAAAACAATTAACAATTCTCTTTCTACTATGAACTTTTTGGGAGAAAACTCCAGCATTCACTAATGGCTAATTAATGTGTAAAAAATATTCTAAAATTTAAGTGCAATGACAAACTTAATTTACTTATAAAAAATTCAGCAAAACAATTAACAATTCTCTTTCCTTTATATTACAGAATTCCAGGCTTTGGTGAAGGCATAAACAGCCCAAGACCAAAAAGAAAACAAGGACTGAACCCCTCAACTTACACCCAACAGGCACCTCATTCACGGCTAGCACTTATTTGTGCATTTTTATACTGTCTCACGGCATTGGTAAAATGCCTGTATGTTAACTCTTTATGGGACTATTAATATCTAACAATGTACAGGTACTCTGCTCATTCGATGTTATGTCTTAAGTGTTTTTGGATGGCGCTTACTGACTTCGACCAATCACAATGTTCAAGTTGTGGCTGGAAGAAGAAAAAATAAAAAAATGTTTAAATAAAAAAAAACTTTGGTCTATTGATTTTGTTTTCTCTTTATAGAGAAGAGGGAGATTCGTATTGGGATATTTCAAAAACCGTATTATTAATATAAAGAAATTGATAAATAGATAGCTACTAGATAGATAGAAAGACATGAGATGGATACATAGACAGATAGATATGAGATAGATAGAAAGATATGTCATAGATATATGAGTCATAGATATATAGATAGATATGAGTTAGATAAATAGATATGACAGATTGACAGATGAGATAGACAAACAAATAGAAAAATGGATATTTGATAATCAGCTAGTTAGATAGATAATATGACATAATCTACATATCTACATTAGATAGACATATATATATATGGTTATTATAATAATATATATATATATATATATATATATATATATATATATATATATATATATGAAATAGATAATTAGACAGACGGATAGATGATAAGAGGCTGATAGATAGAAACAGACAGATAGACAGACATAGATAGATAGAGACAGATAGACAGACATAGATAGACAGACATAGATAGACAGACATAGATAGATAGATAGATAGATAGAGACAGAGACATAGATAGATAGGATAGATAGATAGATGGATAGAGACATAGATAGATAGACAGACAGAAAGTTAGATAGATAGATGATAGATAGATAGATAGATAGATAGAAAGAGGAAATGACTGTCTTAGCTTGAACAGTTTCTTTCTAAATGCATAGAAGTGATCTCATATCTTACACTGCTGCAGCTACTACAAGATATTACATTACATGAATGTGATCTTAAAAGCCAACAGCAATTTTAACATTTTGTCCAGCTTCTTTAAAATTAACAAGCTGCCCTGAAGAAGGGACCTGCTATAATTACTGCCGCTACACCAGTGATCTGTGGTATGGCGGTGATCACAGAGGGATCAGGGGGTACTTAAGAGGTGCCAGTCACTTTTCACTAATGTTTGTATTTTCACTGGGGTTTTTACCATGAGACATAATCATTGTCATAATAGTCATTCAAAAGGGACGTCCTGTGTATTGTAAATAAACTTTTCTTCTAGCCTAATGACTCATTTCTTGCAGTATCCAGTTCTACAGCAGCTTTAGTCTGCAAGATCTTTTACTGCCCCCAGGACTGTGAACTTGGATGGCGTCTTAGGTTGCAGGTTGTGTTTCACTGGCAGTCTTGGCGTGCTCTGGAGTTCTTTGGAACATGCTCTGTGTGACTGCAATGCCAGAAATCTGGATGAAATATTATGCTGTGCAAGACGGACATAGCAGCAGGTTAGCATGGAGAGATGTTGAGTCAAGGCTCCTCTTTAATACTTCAGTAAATGCAGAAAAAGCAACGGGGTTACTAGGATTCAATAAAGTTCAGAATAAAAGGTATACATACCTCCCAAGTGTCCCTATTTTGGAGGGACAGTCCCTATTTTTAACCCTTGTCCCTCTTTGCTTTATAAATGTCCCTCATTTTCATTTGGGAAATAGATTTGCGTCAATAAATTGACTATCTTGCATTAAAAAGTATCTGATTGCTTCCTCGCTGTATTTTGCATAACAACTTACTTAATATTTCATCATTGGATACAATGCAATCCTGAAAATGTGTCCCTTTTTGGCTGTCTAAAAATTTGGCATGAATATGTTGGTCGTTGTTAGAGGAGTGTCTTGGTTTTGGTGTCATGTGTTTGGGCGTGGTTAGAGGTGTGGTCTGATGTGTCCCTCTTTGTAATCTCTAAAAGTTGGAAGGTATGGGTATATCTGTCTTTCTGGCTGTGTACACAAGGTAAGCTTAAATTCATACTCAGATAGCAGGGGCAGCACCGTCTTAATAGCATTATGGGTCCCTGGGCAGAGCTGTGCGCTAGCTCCCCCCCCCAACCACTCACAAAAATACATACATTATTGATAACTGTTACAGTGCGCATGTCGGGCCGTGGGCGCACTCAGGTACCCGCTAACGGCTCGCTGCTGGGGACGAGTGGCGCAGTGGTCCACCTGCCGGGCTGTGGCCGCGCTTGTATTGCTGGCAAGGACTTACAGAGCCGCGCTCCTGCTCTTCTGCGCTCCTTTGTACACCTCTGCTAGCTGGTGGGCGCGCACGCGCTGGCTCTCTGAAGTTTAAAGGGCCAGAGCACCAGTAATTGGCTATTGCCGGGTGCTGACCCTATATATCCGGGACACCTCCCTTTGTTCCCTGCCGGATCTTTAGTACGTTGTACCTTTAGAGAAAGCGTTCCCAGAGCCTTGTCAGTATTTCCGTGTACCGAACCGTTTGCCTCCGTCCATCGACCACAAACCTTTGCCGCCTGTCTTGACCTTCCTGCCTGTCCCCGACTTCGAGTTTGCCTTATGACTTTGTACCTCGCTGCACCTCGGCAAGCTAGTCGCGTCAGGGGTAGCTACCTGGTGGAATTCCCGATGCAGCAAGTCCATCCCGCTTTGCGGCGGGCTCTGGTGAATACCGGGACCCACTTAGACTCAGCTCCCTGTCGTGGCCTGTACCTGCGCTTGTGGTGGTCCAGTGGATCCACGACTCCTGGTCGTTACAATAAAAAACTTATATTTATTGTTTCTTTCAACAAAATTTGTGCTTTTGCACATAGTTTAAACTTATTTAGTCTTGAGAAAAGACGGCTTCTGGGGGACATGATTAATTTATATAAATATATAAATGGTCCCTACAAAAAGTATGGGGAAAAATTATTTCAAGTGTAGCCCCCTCAAAAGACAAGGGGACAGTCCCTTCGGCTGGAGAAAAAAGGATTCAATCTCCAGAGGAGAAAAGCGTTCTTCACTGTAAAAACTGTAAATCTGTGGAATAGCCAACTGAGGAGCTGGTCACAGCAGGAACAGTTGGGAGTTTCAAGAAAGGCTTAGATACCTACCTGAAACGAAAGAAAATTAATGCATATGTAGCTATGTAAAATTCTGGATCCTGGCTGGTGGCGGCTCTGGGGTCAGAGATGGGTCTCCAATGGAGCAGATTGGTTCTTGCCTTGTGGGTTTCAGGGCATTGACCAGTGGTGAGGCTGGGCTTAAAAACCTTGTCTCCCTCCCTTCAACCACATTTTATCACCCTTGGTTGAACTTGATGGACACGTGTCTTTTATCGACCGTACTATGTAACTATGTAACTTTAGAACTGTGATAGACTGGAGCATTATGGATGCATCAGTATTTATTGGGTCTCATTTATCGAAACTGTCTAACAGCATAACTGTCTCTGTTACCCATAGCAACCAATTAGAGCTCAGCTTTCAATTTTCAATTTCAAAATGAAATAAAAGCTGAGCTCTGATTGGTTGCTATGAGCTCTGATTGGTGGCTATGAGCTCTGATTGGTTGCTATGAGCTCTGATTGGTTGCTATGGGCAACAAAAACAAACTTACTATTACATGATTTTGATAAATGAGGCCCAGTATGTTTAAGGGTATGTTCACATGATATGTGTGAGGCATATAGCGGCACGTACTGGGCGCACTGCTATACACCTGGTGCTTCAGAAGGACGCGCTGGCCAGCTCTCAATGACATTCGCTCTCCCCTAACATGTCACTTCTTTCTCCCGACGTGTACTGTGCGCCGGGGAAAGCATCGGGTAATCATAGCTCATAGCTTTGAGGTTTTGTGCAGATTTTTTTTTGCATTATTCTGCATTATTATTTTTTTTATTTGTTTAACCATTTTTCATTTACTTTTTTCTTTTTTTTTTAGTCCCAATATGTGACTAGGCTTTTATAATACATAGCAATACACTGCTGCATTGCTGCAGCAGCTGGGTGGACCTGAGGGCACAGGATCTAGGGGCACACAGCAATTCATAACAACTTCATGTGGTCAGTGAGCTGTCCTCTACCCCCAAGCCAGACCACGCTGTAACTCATAAGTTAAATGGGTTGCTGCATGACCTGGCTTGAGGGCAGAGGGTGGCTTACTGACCACATGAAGTTGTTATATGAGTTGCTGTGTGGTGTGCGATTACAGAATGGCTGATCCCATGATGGAGAGGTTATATGACTCAGGCCATGGAGCAACTAATATAACAACTTCAGGTGGTCAGTCAACCATTCTGACCCGTGTCACTGTCCCCCAGAGCCTCTATTATGATATAACAACTGCCACATGGAAGTTGGCAGCAGTTTCCTGCATATTCCTTCCCTTTGGTTTGGGCACCCTCCATTAAGGTATATAAACCCCAGTAGATAAGTATATAGGCCATTGTAGGTAGGTATACAAATTTTGAAAGTGGCCTTCAGGGAGATGTAAAAGTTAGGGGTGCCACTCAGAAATTTGGATAAACCGCATATTTTTCTATAAGACATTTTATACAACCCCCACCCGCTTCACACAACCTATAAGGCATCTATCAATACCGCCCTGATGGTGCATTCAGTGATTAGATGACACTATTATACCATGACTGGCACACTGCTCAGATATATCTGGGAACCCCATTGATCCAGAGAATGAAGGGCACAGCACTGGTGTGGTGCTGTGCCCCCTGTACTGCTTTTTGCTCTACAGCAGTGTCCTAAGAGCACCACTGTGTAGATAAAAATTGTGAACGGGATGTAGCACTACACTAGCGCTGTGTGCCCTTTTTTCTCGGGATTGGGAGGAGTGGGGGTACTAAAAGTCAGACCACATAATCTTAATATAAGAAACAGATTATAACTTGCTGCCTCCGATACCTATGCATTTATATAAGAAGGAATATATTGTAGTGCATCTATAAAATATCTTATGTGATACCATAAATTGTGCCTTAGTATCCAAAAAATACCATCTATTTTACATTACACCTATGACACTAGCCACACTTTGTGCCCACATTATATTGCCCGCCATAGTGCCCACCATGGTGTGTTCCACTGTTCTCTCAAAATAGTGTCAGAGTGCACATAATGCTCCTTCGTTATTATCTACAAAAGAATGCTGCTGAAAGAGAGGAGAACGGAACCAAATTAAGGAAGGTGGAAGAGAGATAGAAGGGAAATAACTGAAGGAAGGTGAAAGAGAGGCAAGAGAGAAAGGATGGAAGGAAGGAATGTTAGAATCTGGGGTAGGAGAGGAAGGAGGAATTTATATGAGGTCCACTTTGATCTGCCCTACCATTCACAACATTAACTTTTCTATTTGGACAGTCAGAAAATCAACTACATTTTATGTATATTTTTTCTAACTGTACAGTGTACACTTCACTGACCTGCAGAGCAGTAGCCAGGATCTGTGACGCTCTGCATTTCAGCCATTCTGCCGTGCCTGTGACTTATGAGTCCCTTGTTCCCTGTAAGGCTATGTCTCCACTGCAATGAAATACGATCGTATTTAGGGTTCTACAACCGCCGAAAATACGATCGTATAGGCAGCCCATAGACACTAATAGAAAAAACGACCTGTAGTCTACACAGGTCATTTTATCTCCACTCATCTTTTGGCACCGGCGTATTATACAACGTGTTGTATAATACGCCGGCGCTTTGAGTTTCTTCGTCATCTTCCCATACAATCCATTGTATGGGACAACAGCAAAAAAACAGGAACCGAGCGCGGTTTTTGTGCAAAACGTGGAAAAAAAGGGATACGTCGGAAAGAAAAAACGGTCGACTTTTGTCCGTTTTTTGTTCGATGCCGTGTAGACCTCGCCTAAGAAGCTCGGCAGCAGACACAGACCTCCCCCACACATGATAACGAAATTTGCTTATGTCCCCAGGTCTGTAGCAGAGGCCAGCAGCAACTCCTCAGCGGAGCTCTCTCTCTCTGTGCAGGCTGATTTGCTGGAGCAGCAGAGGAGAGAGTGAAGCAAGAAGCTCCAAGCTCTTGTTTCATCGGGCAGGGTAGCCGGGTAGCCATCTACCCTAACCGATGGAAAAAACGGCCCTGGCCAGAGGGAAACATGGCTGAACTTTAAGGAGGACTGGACAACTATCCTGTACTTTCATTGTCGCTGAAATGACAATGATGGGACAAATTTTCCTAGAAGTTTGCACCATGCCATTCCTCTGGTATTTCTCCTGGAAATGTCTGACTAAACTGACAACTGGACACCGCCATTCCCCCTGCTGGCGATGTCAGCACTGACTGAATAGTGTCAGTTTGTGAGAGCAGAGACTCGATGCAATCCTGCAGGAACCATTGCTGCCTCCCCCCACTCAACCATTCACCTATTACCAACATTATAAAATATTAACTCCTTTATTCCCACTAATCTCTCAACTTCAAAGGCAATAATGTAATCCCTCAAGTACTCACTGAATAAGGAAAGAGAGCTGCGCTGTCAGGGCGGAGCGATATGGCCTAAATTTAACATTTGAATTTTTTTCACTTTATAGGCAATTCTTGACTTTAATCTCAATTTTCTCACATTTACTAAAAACTTTAAAAACTGCCGATGACACAACTGTCCTTAATATATATTGACTTTACCTAGGCCTATTAGTCCCAGTTGAAGAAGTTAGGTAGCAAATAACTCTTTTATTGGCAAAAGAGAAAAAAATTTTTTAACCTGATTCTCTGGTGACTGGAATAGAGCACAGAGACTGGTGCAAGGCAAATGTAGTTCCCATCTTCAAAAAGGGCTCTAGGTCTTGCCCAGGTAATTATAGACCAGTAAGTTTAATATCAATTGTGGGAAAACTGTTTGCAGGGTTCATAAGGGACTACTGTACATAAAAGCTTATTGATACCCCCTGAGGGAGCGAGTCACGCGAAACGCGCATTGGGGTGCTGGCCCTCATCCGTTGGTATGAACCCCTAATACTTAAAGCATATTATAGGCATAGTGAGCATCTAAGGCATATGAATATTAGGATAGCAAAACCATTATGTTTATAAGGATATTGAATACTATACCTTTATGCACCTGTGTCATCCAACGTACTGTATACACTATTTGAGATATATCTATGTACTTGGTTATCCGGTATGTTCAATATATGTCATATATGGGGTTTGTACATATAATTACATCTTGTGACATCAGATATAAATAGGATTTTGTTGGGCCCGCAGTTTATCTGGGGTTTGAACGTTCACCTCTGTTCTTTTTATAAGATGTTTTTAATCATGATATAAATAAAGATATATTGTTAATTTTTGATTATATACTCTCTATATGTGTTTTTCTTGTTTATAAAGGATTATGTGGTTGATTATAACATTATAAGTGATTGCCCGCATGGTTTTACTAAGCACAGAAGTTGTCAGACCAACCTGATCTGTTTCTACGAAGAGGTGAGTAGAAGTGTGAATAGCGGGGCGGCTGTGGATAAAGTGTTTTTAGACTTTGACACTGTCCCTCATAAGCATCTATTAGATAAATTAAAGTCTATTGGGTTAGAAATAGCTGTGTAACTGGATTAAAAACTGGCTATCAAATTGTACTCAAATAGTGGTGGTAAATGATTCCTACTCTGAATGGACCACGGTTATAAGTGGTGACCCCAAGGCTCAGTACTGGGTCCTGTTGTATTCAATTTATTTATTAATGATATAGGCAGTGTCAGACAAGGGTGCATGGGGCCCACCAGTGGAGTTGATTCTTGGGGCCCATCAGTGGAGGAGATCTGTGGGGCCCACCTGTAAAGCTGATTCTTGAGGCCCACCAGTGGAGTTAGTTCTTGAGGCCCACCAGTGGAGTTAGTTCTTGAGGCCCACCAGTGGAGTTAGTTCTTGAGGCCCACCAGTGGAGTTAGTTCTTGAGGCCCACCAGTGGAGTTAGTTCTTGAGGCCCCTCAGTGGAGTTGATTCTTAGGGCCCACCAAGCTATGTAGTGTAGTGTATCTATAAAATATGTATTGCAAGCAGACCTGAATACATTGAGTGTTGGAACATCCACTTGGCATACGAGGTTCAATGTGGATAAATGTAAAGTTCTGCATCTGGGTACTAATAATCTGCAGGCATCATATGTCCTAGGGGGTGAAAAACTGGGAGAATCGCTTGTTGATAAGGATCTGGGTGACTTGTAGATCATAGATTACAGAACAGCATGCAGTGTCAATCAGCTGCCTCTAAAGCCAGCAGGATATTAGTGTGTATTAACCTCTTTTGGCCGAAGCCTATTTTTTTTCTTGTCCTTCCCAGAGCCATAACTTTATTATTTTTTCATCTATAAAGACATATCAGGGCTTTTTTTTTGTGGGACAAGATGCACTTTATAATGGTCTCACATATATTAGTGTCCAACTTCTTTTTAGCAGTTTTGAAAGTAGAACCAAATTCCCAGCCTTAAAAGAGTAATCTTTACAATTGTTTACCTACATAATAGAATATTTTAAAAACATAACTTTTAATCACTTAATTATTAAACACATATAATAAACTACTTACAACAAGGTAAATCAAATATATTGATTGTGAGATACAAAAATAGATGTTAACTCACCCGTATGTTGTCTACCATATAGTAGAGACCAGGAATAGTCCAATAGCAGGGATGCAGCCTCCATCCAGTGCAAGTCTCTGATAATACTTATAGGACAATAGCATAAATCTCTAACCCTGCAATCATAGTCCTGTTGTGGATGGGAACAAAGATTATATATGTGTGATCCTTTGTATCTCTATTTTAATGTATTAGTTAGTATATACTTCACATATACATATATATATATATATATATTATATACATAATAGGCACATACTTATATAGTACAGCATGTAAAAGCTGTATGTATATCTTTTGTCATTAATGTGTTAAACAAAAGGGCCGCCTGTAGTAGTTTGTATAGATCGTTATGTAATCCAAGATGGCGCCTAGTCAGAAGTTGCATTCTGTGTTTAGACATTCCTGAAGCTGTGAGGAGTGATCTAGAGATAAGGACGTGCCAATAGACCCTCACAGCCAGGTCCATGTGATGCTTCTTATCACCTAATTTGCAAAGAGGTATAAAAAAACCACCATTTTGTGAATAAAATCAGAAAGCACTTTCATAGCAGCAAGGCATGTTGTGATGTTCTTTCTCGGTGCACCCTTTGTTATTTTTAAGATAATTTGAACCCCCACAAGGACAGGATAGCCCCTTTGAGGCTACTTTCCATTTCAGTCCCAATAACCAAACTATCCCTTAGCGTAGTATTCGCCCCAAAAAGGGAAACCCCACCAATTAACCCTTGTCTCACCCTTACTTTCACCCTGTGATATAGAAGTAACAACAACCCATATGCGTTTTTATCTAAACACTGGACTCGTGAGTGGGAAAGAAAAACAAAATCACACTATAGTGACACAGATAAAGAGGTGAGCCCAGCCTGTCTATGACAGGTTAATAGAATGCAGCATCCAAATGCTTTGGCCTCTGAGGAGACTAATATAGGAGGTGGAGGTACCCTAGTCTCCACCCCCACCAATCCTCATCATATATACATAGTAAGGGGTGGCCATATATATGCAGCCTGTATCCGCCAAAAGCCCCATTGAATGGTCATAATGTATAAGGGATAAATCTGCGCTATGGGTAGGTTCATGAAACACAGAATGCGCCTGGGCTAAGCACAGTGAAAACTAGTTGGTTACCTATTACCAATGAATGAAACTCATAAACATAAGAAGGTGTTCCCTAAGTTGAAGGGGTTTTGCCAGGATCTCATTTCAGGGTAACGGGTAACCTCTAAAAAGGAATCTAGTTTGGAGGTCCCCTGTCTGTTTCTTAAAGGAACCTAGATCCAAGCAATTACGCCAAAGGTGCAAGTACTGTCCCTGTGGGATCCCCTTAAGTAGGGACCTTGGATGACAGCTAGTCCATTGCAGGAAGGAATTGGATCCTATAGACTTTCAATAAGTCTGGGTCCCCAGATGCCCATCATGGGTTTTACTTATAAGAATATCCAAAAATGGTAGGGAACACATATCAGCCTCCCAGGTGAATCTTAGTCCCAGTTCATTCATATTAAGGGTTTCCACAAAGGTGTCAAATGAATCCTTGTCTTCCTGCCATAGGACCAGAATGTTATCAATATATCTGGTCCAAAAGAGGACCTTTTCAGCATATTGAAGATGGTCGTCGGAAAACACAATGGTATCCTCCCACCAGCCCAAGAACAAGTTAGCATATGTTGGAGCACAAAGGCTCCCCATTGCTGTACCCCTGAGCTGGTGGAAGGTACTACCATCAAACAAAAAGTAAGTCCTCTCCAAAATATAGGTTAACAGGGAGATCAGGAAATCATTATGCGCCCTGAAAAAATTACCCCTTGAGTTAAAGGGGTTTTCTTGTTTCACCATTTGGCAGCTATTTATACTGGTTGCAAAGCAGAGCTTGTGAAAGTGTACACCTGAGAATTCATTCTGTGTGAGCTGGGGGAAGGGAGAGGTTCTCAGCTGTCTTTGGAAGTGAAAAGCTAAGTGTAACTCCATAGTGTATATCTACGTTTCTCACTCTCGCTCTACATACTTTGTAATTAGAATGGGCATTTGTCATTCAGGACTCTGGGAAAGTTGGGTGATATTTTTTTCTGTCTCTCTCATACAGTGATTTATCCTGCAGATTATTACACCTCTGACCTTGACAGATCTACAGAATAAAACTATACGCTTTATCTGTTTGTGTTTACATGGGACTGCACATGATCTCTCTCTCTGCTGCAGGACCACTGATCGCGGTCACTAAAAAGCTCACCCTCCCCCCGCACGCACCTCTGCTTTCTGTCACTGAAAATACTCTCTCTCTCTCAGCTTTTTCTAAATTTTTTAAAAGTAATGAAATGTGTCTAAACTAATATGAACATTTTTTGAGATATGAATAAATCTAAGGAATCATTTATTAGTCTATTATCTTTGAGCATATCTTTTGGGTGTCATTCCCATCCATAGGTTTTTTGGGGAAAAAAAACAAAATTGGGGCTAAATGTGAAAAATGTGACATACTTCAGCAATGTGGGGGTTTTGCTTTTACGGTGTTCACTCTTTGGTATAAATTATATGTTCTCTGTGTTCTATAGGACGATACGATTTTGGAAATGTAGGATTTTGGTTATGTTTTTGTTTTTAAAAAAAATCCAAATATTTTCTATTTTTCAAATTTATTCTGCAGAGTCATTTTCTGCGACCAATAACTTTTTTTGTACGTCTACCTATGGACTTGAGTGAGGGGGCATTTTTTACTCTTATTCTGTAAGATGCAGCATTTTTCAGAGATTAAAAAGGGGAACCCGTACATAGGTTATGCCCCTTTGTGAGGGCAGCACAAGGGGGAGTGCAGACCTGCGTTTCCAGCGCTGTGTCCCTTATTCTGTAAATGCAGCAGTTTCAGAGTTTTTAATGCCAAAAATTGGTGTTTGCAGCGGAAAAGAGCCCAGCTTAAAATGGCAGGGTTGGCTCCACCATTCAAGGCTAGCCCACCCCCTGACAGTTATTCCCAGTTTCTATATTAAAGAAATGTTTCTCATTTTTGGGGTGGGTGGGGCTGCCTAGGTGGGCGGGTCTTGAATTAAACGACTCTTTTCATGACTCTTTTTGGCTAAAAATGCAGATTTGGCTTAAACACTCTAAATACGTCTTACTAAAAAGGGGGCAAGCGCTGGAAACGCAGGTCTGTCATGCTTGTGCTGCCTCAGAAAGGGGGGGCTTAACCTATGAAACGGGTCCTCTTTAATGTAAACTGGCAGTTTGCAGTGTTCTGCAAAAAATAGTCAGTTTATTCATGCCCCCACATCCCTGGGCTGCCCACCTACCTCACAATGATTACCCTATTATTTGAAAGGAAAAATATGTGAATAACTGAAAAGGTGGGGGGGAAACCTTCCCGGGGGGAGCTAACACTGTAAATAAGGAACAATCAAATCATTCATAAGCAGTGTTAGCCCCCCCCGGCTAATTCAACCTTTTCTTTAAAATAGGTAGAAAAATGTGTTTAAGGGTATGTTTAAACCGGCGTTTTTTTTTACCCCGTGTTCATACGTTATTGATCCCATGTTTGGATCTGTCTTTTGGACCCAAACAGGCATCTAGCAAAAACTGTATTTTACATTGCTTGCAATGTAAAATACCATGGTTTAAGGGTTCGGTGGTTTTTCCAATTTTGGGTCCCTTAAAAATTTAACTGTCAAGGGAAAAAAGAACCCATTAAAAAAAAAATCATCCAAAAAAATTTTCCCCCTTTTTTTAAAAATTTTTTTTTTTTCAAAAAAAAACCCAAAAAACCATTAAAATCCCACCAATTCCCCCCCTCACCTCCCTCAAATTAAATACCTTTTAAAACTCCAAAAAATTAAAAAACCTAAAAAATCCAACCCCCAAAAACAAAAACCCAAAAAACATTTTTTTTCTTCCCAAACCCCAACACACTTTTCCCCAAATTTTTTTAACTTTTTCACAAAATAAAAAAGAAAAAATACTTTAAAATTACCCCCACCCTTTTTCCCCCACAACCCCCCCTTTTTTAAAAATTTTTTCCCTTTTTTTGGGAAAATTTTTCACTTTTACACCATTTTAACCGGTTTTTTTTCTCTGCCCTTGTTTCTTTAAGGAGTAAAAATTTTTCCCAAAAAAAAATTTTTAAAAAATCAAATTAAAATTTAAAAAAAACCAAAAAAAAAAAAAAACCCCAAACAATAATTTTCCCCCAAAATTTATAAAAAACTCCCCCAAAATTTCACTTTTTTAAATCTTTTTTTTTTTTTAAAAACTTTATTTAAAATTTTAAAAAAAAACAAAATTTTAAAAATTTAAACTTTTTTTCCACCCACTTTTTACCTTTTTAAAACCCCCCCCTTTTTCCCAAAAAAAACCCCCTTAAAAACAAAAAAATTTTAAAAAAAACCCCCCTTTTTTTCACAAAAAAAAAAAAAAAAATTTTAAAACAAATTTTTTTTTTATTTTTTATTTTTAAATTAAAAAATTTAAAATTTTTCAGGGGAAAAATTTTTTTCTCCAAGCCAAAAGGAAGATAGGATTCTGGCGGCCCCCTTTTTTTACATTTTTTTTCCCCCCATTTTTTTCGGGACACCCCACCCAAAACAAACCAAACCCAAAAACCCCAAAAAAAAACAACCCAAAAACCAAAAAGGGAAAAGAACACTTTCCCCCTTTTTTTCTTCCCAAAAAAAAATAAAAAAATTTTTTTAAAAATTGAAATTTTTAAAAAATTTATTTTTAAAAATTTTGGAAAAAACCCCCAAAAAATTTTTAGTTTTTTTTTTGGCAATCCCTCTTTTTTAAAACCCTTTTTCCCTCCCCTCAAAAAGGGGGCCAATTTTGGGGGCGAAAAAATTTGGTGGGGGATTTTTCCCAAAAACCCCCAAAGCTAGAAAAAAAGGGGAACCCCCTTTTGGGTTTTTAATTTTTAAATTAAAACAGCCCCCGGGATTCAAGGGTTTTTTTTTTCCCCCAAAGGGTTTTTTTTTTTACATTCATAAAAGGGGGGGGGCCCCGGTTTCCCGTTTTTCCCTTTTTTTTTAAAAAACCCAAAAAATTTTCCCGGGGAAAATTTAAAAGGGGGGGTAATTCAATGAAAAATTTTTTTTTAAATTTTTTTTTTTTTTTACTTTTACACAAAAGGTTTTATAAAAATTTTTTTTTTCAAACTAAGCCAATTCTTTTTTTTGAATGAAACCCCCCCTTTTTTTTTTGGGTTTTTTTTTTAATAATTAAAAAGGGGGGGGCTTTTCCTTTTATTGGTTTTTGAGGGATTTTGTTTTAAAATTTGGTGGTTTTTTAATTTTTTTTTTTAGGGTTTTTTGGGGGTTTGGTTTGTTTTTAAACGGGAAGATTACGGTCCCCAATTTTATTTTTTTTATTTTTTGCTGTTACCTAAAAACTTTTTTTTAAAAAAAAACAGTTTTTCTGCCCAGGAAACCATAATTTTTTTTTTTTTATTTTGGAGCTGTTTGGGGGTTTTTTTAGATTTTTTTTATTTCATTTTTGGGGGGGGAAGGGTTTTGTGCTTTTTCGTTTTTGGAAGGCCGGGGGAAAAAAAACAATCCCCCAATTTTTTTTTTTTTTTAAAGCTTTTTTGGAAAGTGACGTTAAATTTTCTTGGGGTTAAAATTCGGGCCCTTTTTGATTTTTTTAGAAGCCATTTTTTTAAAAAAGGTTTTTTTTGGAAAAACTATTTAACGTATTTTAATAAAAGGGAAATTTTTTTTTCCGTAAAAGGGGGAAACTTTTTTTTTGAGAATAAAGATGGGTTTTAAATTAATAATTTTTTTATTTTAGTTTTTGTGATTTTTTTTGTTTTTGTTTGGGTGGGCAAAAAATTTTAATTTGGTTGTTTTTTTTTTTTTTTCGGTTCCCGTACGGGAATTAAAAAAAAATTTTTTTGGGGGTTTGACTGGGAAACCCAATTTTATTTATTTTTTTTGTTTTTTTGGGGGTTTTTTCTTTTTTTTTTTTTTTTTTTTTTTTTTTTTTTACCTTCCCCAAGGGGGGGAAAAAAAAGGGTTTTTTAAAAAATTTTCATTTTTTTTTTGGGGGGCCCTTTTTTTTTTTTTATTTGGGGTCGGGCGTTCAGCAAGGAGGATTCAGTCGGGGTTGGGGGGGTTGACGGTAAGGCCAAACCCGGGGGGTTCGGGGAAAACCACCTCCCCGGCTGCGGTGCGTCCCGTTGTGCGCATCGGGGGGTTAAACCCCCGGGGCCCCCCCGGGCCCCGGGGTGGGGGGGGGGGGTTAAAAAGGTTATCGCGGCTTGGGGCCCCGCCTTTGGGGCGCAAATTTCCCTTGGTTTCCTTGTCAATTTTAACCCCTCCCCTTGGGGTTTAACCAAAGTCTTTTAAAAGGGAAAAGAAAAATTAAAGGGGAATTTTTTTAGGAAATTTTGAAAAGGACAAGGGAAAAAAGGGTATTTGGTGCCGGGGAGGGTTTTTTTCTTGCCTTTGGCCCCTAATCTTTTTCAAAAAACCCCCCTTTTGGGGGGGGGGGCCCCTTGGGGGATTCCCCCCCCGGCCGGGGAACCCCCCGGGGGCAGGGTTCTTTAATTGCGGGGGGGGGTTTTAAATGTTGGCCCCGGGGTTTTAAGGTGGGGGACGGCCCCTCCCAGGGGGGCGCGGGCCCCCCGGGGGGGGGGGCCCCCCCCCCCCCGCCCCCAAGCCCCGTCCATGCAGTGTTGTAAAGGGAGGAGGCAGGAGGGATCGTTACCCTCCTGCTTTCTCCCTGTATGTACAGCACCAGGTGTGCGCTGTACATACAGCTCATTGTTGCAGGGGGTGTGATGCGCGACTGTACTCACTCCCTCTGCGACACTGAGTCTCCTCAGTCGGCAGCCTCTACCAGCCCAGGAGATCTCCAGAGTTGCAGGGAACCAGGTGACTGGAGTAGATTTTATTATTTTATTTTTATTAGCTATAGGGGCACTACCTAGATAAAGGGGGCACTACCTGGATAAAGGGGGCATCTACCTGGCTAATGGGGGCATCTACCTGGCTATTGGGGGCATCTACTTGGCTATTGGGGGCATCTGCCTGGCTATTGGGGGCATCTGCCTGGCTATTGGGGGCATCTGCCTGGCTAATGGGGGCACTACCTGGCTATTGGGGAACTAACTGGCTGTAAGGAGCATCTGCCTGGCTATTGGGGGCACTACCTGACTATTGGGAGCACTACCTGTGTAATGGGGGCAATACCTGGGTAATGGGGGCACTACCTGGCTAATGGAGGCACTATCTGCCTATTGGGGCACTACCTGGCTATTGGGAGCACTACCTGGCTATTGGGGCAACTACCTGGCTGTAGGGGTCACTACCTGGCTATTGGGGGCACTACCTGGGTAATGGGGGCACTACCTGGCTAATGGAGCCACTACCTGACTATTTGGAGCACTACCTGGCTATTGGGGGAACTACCTGGCTGTAAGGGGCACTACCTGGCTATTGGAGGCACTATCTGTCTATTGGGGCACTACCTGGCTATTGTGGACAGCTACCTGGCTAGAAGGGGGGCATTAACCTAGCTACAGGAGGCTACTACCTGGCTACAGGGGGTTACTACGTGGCTACAGGGTTCAAATAGGGCACCGAGATACCTACCTATTGGGGCACAGTTTGGCGGTATCTCCCAGCTCTCCTGGATGCTGAATAGACCATCCAACAGTCCAGGGAAGCTGGGTGACGCCAAAACCCTAATTTAGCTGTCTTCCAGAGCCATTACACAGTTAGGTGGAGTGGGTGTGGCTTTTTTGAGGGACGTGTCTCACAAACAAGATGGGCATCATCATTTAAATTTTTGGCGCTGTGCACTTCGCGCGCCGCCCCTTACAATCTCCTGCTTTCTTACTTTCAAAAGTTGGCATGTATGTTGTAGTGAATAGGGGGTCTGCTTGTATAGGAATAGGTGGTGTTCCCCCGGGACACACTCTGTGAATGCATCTCCCTGTCCGATGATGGTTGAGGTATCCATGGTGTTGTCAGCAGAATAACAAAACAGAAGGCAAAGTGGTGCAGTGCAAGCAGTTCTTTTACCCCATACAAGTTATCTCCAAAAATAAGCCTTTCAGGAATAGCTTTACAGTCCATCTGGGAAGCCTGTGGCGGCACCAAATCTAGAATCCACACTTTTAACTAGTTTACATTCTCCGCAGGAGCTTACCTGCTCGCACCTAGTGATCTGGAAACTTCTTTAATGCTAGTGGGTTGAGCTAGGCCAGAAACTGCTCGATATCAACTAGGAGGCTTAGTCTTCACTTACTTCAGCCTCATGTACTTCCACTATACAGGACTCCACTTCAGGTGCTGTCACGTCTTCCCTCTTCCTAAAAGTCTCTGGCCTACTTGTTCTTGCTTAAATTTTGGGCGAAGAGGAATAGACACTGTCTCTGATCTCTATCCGGCATAAGTCCAGGGCTGCACCCACTTGGTTGAGCAACTGAACATCTGACTAAAAACTAACTCAACCCACATGAGCACCTATATTTATACCCTCTAGCCACACCCTAGTTGCCTAGGTAAGCACCACTCAGGCTTCAGGCTTATACATCACATTAATTCTTTAGGTTATGGATCAGCATCATAACTTAGCATTTGTGTCACCCTGACACAATACTTATACTGCATATAACAAACAATGGCTTTCAAACTAAATACTGTCAGAGGCTCAAATGAATGTAAGAGTATATACTCCTGTACACTACAATATACAGTCTGCAGAGCTTGTGTACACTGGTACCTACCACTATATAAACACTGTATGGTGGTAATATACAGTCTGCAGAACCTGTGTACACTGGTAACTACACTTTCACTTTTATAACACCTGGTAATGGATTTGGGAATATACAGTCTGCAGAGCCTGTGTACACTGGTACCTACCACTATATAATACTGTATGGTGGAAATATTGGTAACAGTGTAATGGTTTAGATTCAGGCACAGTTCGGCAGCATCTCCCAGCTCTCCTGGATGCTGAATATGCTATCCAACGTCCAGGAAAGCTGGGTGACTCCAAAACCCTCAATTAACTTTCTTCCAGAGCTGTTACACAATTGGGTGATGTGGGCGTGACCTTTCGTGAAGGGGGTGTGGTTTGATATAAAGAGGATGTAGCCCAGAAAAAAACTTACCTTGTGGGTTTCAGGGCATTAACCAGTGATGAGGCTGGGCTTGAAGTCCTTGTCCCTCCCTTCACCCACATTTTCCCCACCCTTGGTTGAACTTGATGGACACGTGTCTTTTTTCAACTGTACTTACTATGTAACTAAGTATTGCGCCGCAGCTTCGAATCTCCCTGATGGCCACTTTTAATAGTTGGAAAGTATGACCTTATCTCCTCAACAAAGCCAAAAAAATAAAGCAATATATTTAGAAAACATCTTCATTTACTGTTCCCTTTATGTTGAAAGCTAATCTTTTGTAGTGAGAAAACCCCCTTTAAAGATCAGCACCACACAAACACACAAAAATTTATAGTAGATGAAATTCTAAGACTTTTTTTCAAATACATGTCATTAGCAAATCAAAGGATTTCCCTCAGTATTACAGGGCAGTACCAGGATGATGGGAAGGTGTAGGTAGGCATTCATGTAGGGCGCCTACCTCTACCTACCAGGAGGGTGGTACAAGTATGGAGCGAGCTTAGGATTTAAACCCTCTTCTTACCCGGGGCTGCTATTTTTTTTAAATACTCCCTCCACCTTCAATAGGGGTCAGGAAGGACTGCTGGAATCTTTGGTGGCAGTGGTAAATGAATGGACACTTGGGGAAGTCCGATTCAAGCCTCCCCAATGCTCCTTTTTTTCCTCTGGCAGCATCCTATACCAAATGCTGTCAGAGGAGCGACCCCAGTGCATTACTGAGAAGATAGGGAGGAGTTGCAAAGCTCTTCTCAGTAAAACACTGAGTGCACTGAACACCACAGCATGCCTGCTTCTCTCCAGGACAGGTAAGTGCATTTTCTAGAGCTAGGTGGAGAAAGGTTTAGAGTGAGGGTAAAAGTAAAGGGGTAAGAGTGGAAGGTGGGGCGAAGAAGGATGGGAGTTAGAAGGAAGGGTATAGGTGGAGAGGTTTAGAATGGGGTTAGAGTGTTGGTAAGGGGGAGGGTAGTGGTGGTGGTGTAGATGGGGGTTTAGAGTGGGCATAATAAGGGTTTACACTGGTGGTGGGGAAAGCGAGATAGAGGACAGGGATTTGGGAGTTTCAGGGGTAACAGATGGGGATTTGTTGGGTTATGGGGAGAGGTGGGGGTTGCATACATCCGAACACCCCATCACCCACAACAGGCATACAGCTTTCCTGGGTGTCTGCTGTAAGGAATGTCACCCAGCTTTTCCTGGTGCTAAATAGCTTATCCAAAGTTTGGAAAAGCTGGGTGATGCCACGGCTCTGTTCCCTGTTGAAACCGTTGGGTGGCAGCTGCAATTAGCAGCTAACACCAGCCTCCTATGTAGCCTGGCTGCTAAGTAATCCCGCTACAAAGGACCTTACCGACACCAGGAAGTACCCATAAGTTCTGTACCAATAAGGGGTTTAAACTTGACAGTCGTGTGGCTGCCTGCAGACAACACATTATTCATTATTTTATTAATGCTTAATTTCTAAGTTGAATCAGAAAAAAGATGTATTCTTGAAAAAACTAAAATATACGAAAATTGGACAACATAGCATTAAACTTTGGACATTAAAGGGGTTTTCTCAGCACAATAATTAGCTTTAAGCATGTAGGGAAAGGTAATAAAACCTTAAAAATACAATGTTTCTGATTTTGCTTAGGAGTTAGATGAGTCTTATCTGTGCTTGTTTAACAAGTTCTCTAGTTACGGAAAACCTCTCTCTGCTCTCTTGCTCCATACCCTTTTTCGCCCATAAAGGGAATCCTCCCGCTGTGTGAAATCCCCAACACGGGCTTGTTTATCTGAACCTTAACCCTTTAGAGCAATCTGCCTTGCAGTTTACATTCTTCTGTTAGCAATGTCCTTACAACAGGCACAGCAGGAATAGCAGAGCTGATATGCCAATCACTGCTATAGAACCACCCACAGCCTGACGGGAAAAGGGGGCCCTGAGGGCTGTGGTTTTGGAAACAGCTGGTGTGAACCCCCTTTAAAATGTAAAGGCTTTTCCACAATGAATTTTCTTATTGCTCTTTTTTCTTATAACTGGGCAGCAGCCAATTTAAATAAGTCATTCTCAGCAACCATGAATCTATCACTTAGGGCCACATGTATGAAAACTGTTTAGGTCTAAAACTCACTTTTTTGCCCATAGTAACCTATGGGCAAAAAAGTGGTTTTTTGGCCTAAAAAAGTTTTCATACATGTGGCCTTAGGCATGTTCACACGGTTAAAATTGGAATTTTCAGTCCGAAAATTTCCGCAGAGTGCGCAGATTCGGCTGGAATACGTCCCTTTATTTTGGAATCCCCATTCTTAAGAACTTTGGAATACTCTCCCCTCCCCGCTTGCGAATACCCTTGGGGGTAGATAAGTGACATTAATTAGTACGGCGTTCGCGCCCTGGTAAAAGCAAGTTTATGGGCCGGCGAGGTCCGGCCCCCCCCTCCCGCTCCCGCCCCACGGGATAATTGCGGGGCGTTTTTAGCCCTGCAATCAGGGTGTTGAGTCAGCAAGCCCAAGCCCCCACTCCGCCCTCAATTTCCCCAAAACCCCCGACTCCCACTCCCGACTCCCCACTCCTGATCCCTCATACATGGGGGCATGTTTTTAAATGTTTAAATTTTTTGAAATAATATTGGTTTAAATCAAATGGTTTTTTCACCTTAAAGATACAATTTAAACAACTTTTTAGGGTTAAAAAGACACTGACAACAAAAAAGGTTTAACCCAAAGTTTTATTTTTTTAACCCTTTTGGGGAAAAACGAAGAAAAAACTTGTTTGTATCCAAGTCCAGTCTGCACCAACATTTTGGGAATGTGTAGAAGAATCTTGATCAGAATTTTTGGGCAAGAAGTGCTTGAAACTGATCCCCGAGCACAAAGGGGGGGAAGGGGGGGGTTCAGGCAAAGTGAAAGCCAAAGGTGGGTTTTTCCCCAAAAAAACAAAATAAATTAAAAAAATTTAAAAATTTTCAATTTTTTGGAGCAAAAAGTAACAATGCGTTAAAGAAAAAAAATCTTTTAAAATAAGCAATGCTAAATAATTGAAGTCACATTTTTGTTTAAAAAATTTAAGATAAATGTATATTAAAATTTCAGTAGCCCCATGTACAAAGTGAAAATGGATGTGGAGATGGAGCCGAAAGTCAAAATTTAAAAAATTGTTCCCTTTTGTTGTCATGTAAAATTATTTATTGGAAATTACCTTTTGAACACCCAAAAAAAATTTAAAAATGCAAAATACTGGCGGGAACATTTGTGGATCTTGAATTTGTTTGAAAATATTTTGCCCTTCCAAATCCTGCATAATGACCTCACATTGATTCATTTTTTTCCAGGCTAGAAACCCCCTCTCTACACTAACTTGGGTTGGGGCAAAAGGTGCCACAGGGGCAACATTCAAACAATTTCAGGGTATAAAGGAATTGCCTCCCCCCGTTATTTTTGATAAATGGTTAAAAACTTGCAACTTTCTTTGAAAGCAGGGAAAAATGTTGCTGAAATCGTTTTGCCATGGGAGCAAATTTTTTTCCCCTGGGCAGCGCTTTCCTTCTCCATGTCATCACTTACACTCCCCCATGTGATGAGGCGAAGAAAAGGGGAGCTAGCACGGGGACCCAATTCTTTCTCTTTCTTCCCGAACTAATGGACCAAGTTATTATATTTTGGGACGGGGTGGGTCCCTTTTATGGACGACCCCACTAAAAAATCCTGAAAAAATAGCCCCCGACTCCGCTCCACGACTCCGACCCACCCCCTGCTACAAATAACCCGCGTTAACCTACTTAGGTACATAGGCTGCATGAAAAAGCATTTTCCTGTACCTTTTTAACCATTCCAGCCCCTCTCTTCTTCCTGTGATCTTTTTAAAAATTTTACATAAAGTTTTCTTTCTCTGTAGTACCTGTGATGAATACATTGATAAATTTGTACGATCCCGTATAAATTTTTTCACCAATAACATTAAAATAAACATTGCAAAGGGTTTGGGGTCATAAACTATGTAAAGGTTTTAATTAGAAGAAAAAACTAGTACAATTACCATTTAATTGTAAAACAGCATGCATGTGTTCTGCTTAATTATAAGGGTGCGGTGTTTTCTAACATCTTGATGAACCTTCAACAAATTACAAAAGTATTGTGAATGGAGAGCCTGGTCTGTATTGTATTATTACCAGATAGAATTATTAAGGTGTATTGGTGTTTGGCCGGGGACTCCACCATGCCAGACCAGATAAAGATTACACTGGTTTACATGGGAATTTTTTTTTTTCTGCTGATTGGGATGTTTGAACTTTTTTTTATATAATTTGAGGTCGCTGATTACAAATATGCACAAACACACTTAGGCTATGTCTACACCGCATCGGACAAAAAAACGGGCGAAAGTCGATAATTTTTTTTTCCCAGATGTCAGTTTTTGCGCAAAACCGCGGTCAGTTCTTTTTTTTTTGCCATCGCCCATACACTTGTATTGTATGGGAAAATGTCGAATAAACCCAAAAGGTGGGTATTGTGCAAAAACCCCGAAAATGTGATCATTTTGCTATGCCCTGTACACATAGCCCTATATATATTTATAATTTTCATGAGTTTCCGCAGCTTACTATTAAAGTGACAAGAACAGTTAAATAGTAATTTATAAATTAAAATAACATAATAGTAATTGATCATAATAAATAATTTAGGGGGTGTTCACACTGATTTTTAGTTGCGGTTTGGATCCCTTTTTGTTTCAAGAAAAATGCATCACTTCAGATGATCGTGTTTTAATGGTCTTCTGATGATCTTTCGGGTCTGTGACATCCAAACTTGATCCATTTTATGCGAGTGCCCATTTAAAAAAATATAGGGTGCATTTCTGCTGCACAGAAAATGCATTAAACTCGGGTGCGTGTTTGGATGCGTTTGACGCAGTGATTTTCAATCCGTTTTTTGGATTGAAAAATGTCGGTTGAACATCCCCTTAGTGTTGTGTAACCTTCTGTGTATTTTGCAAATTAATGAATAAAGCCACCGTTACAATAACATTAAGTATTAAGGAACTTTTGTTTCTTTGGTTTTTGGGGTAGCTGGGAAACAGGAGGTCCCGCATTAATAATCAAAACCGCTTTTATTTTGGTTTCACTCTTTATTCTTTTTTTTTCCCCTGGTCTTTATCTTTTGGGGAAAGTCTCACCCCGCTCTTTTTAACAGCACCAAGTTTGAGGGAACACTTTAAGTGGCTGTGAAGAAAAGCACCTTGCACTCATGTTTTCCTCTCCCCTGTGTCAGAATCTCCTGCCCTAACCCTTTGGAAATTGTTTACTGTGTTTCCCTTTAAATTTTCCCCCCAGTCAAAATGGGATCGTCTCAGTGGGTGCCTCTTGTTTCCCGTTTCCTGTTTCCCGCAATTAAATCCTCAAAACCCGATCTCCATTGCTTTGGGATTGTGTTAAGCCCTGCGTGCATCCTCAGCCCCCCGGAACTTTTTTCATTGTTAGTTCCTCCCCTTGCGGTTTTCCCTGCAAACTCTGTACCTAGTTGCTCAACTGTGTTTTCTGCCTTTCCTGATCCAGTCTACATCTCTGCGCCCCTGTTCCCGCTGCATCTGCCTTCGCTGTGCCCCCGCCATCCAAGCCCTTGGATTCCGCTGTATCCCCCTAGTATCTGACAGGAT